>MU189251.1:6152-29287 GCA_016904865.1 Pissodes strobi | reverse complement strand
GGTGTGAAATTTTCTTACCGAATATCAGACGAGCTAAAATTTTTCCTGGAAATTTTTTATCGGACACGAATAATTTTGAAAATATTCGTGGCCTCAAAAAAAATTCCGGAAATAATTTTAGCTCTTGTGATATTATAAGTGAAAAAAAAACTAAAGGTGGCTTTGATAATGGCATTATATTTTATTAATGTCAATTAAATTTTTCAAAACTTGTGACATATTATATTTATTTTTATCTATTACTTTACCCACCTGGTTTTATCCCAAATCTTTTTGTGATGAATTACAGCAAGGAAGAGTTTGTGAATATGATTTTTATATTAGGAGAATTCCTAAATAACTGTTTTTTGGCGAGTCGACTTTACACAGAGCGTTATCCGGATCGGCAGCGTCTGGACAGCAGGAGTGTGCAGAATTTATTAAAAATGTTTACGCAAAAAATGCACAGTTCGAACTGAAGAAAATAAATTAGCTGTACTACTAGGCGTTATGGAATATCCCTCCACTGGTCAAAAGAGAGTCGGTGATGCGGTAGATGATAGTGAAAGGACCGTTCAGCGCATTTTAAAAGAGAACCGTCATCAAGAACTTTTTGAAGGAGATTTTGGCAACGTGCCTATCTTTTTACCTGGGCGCATAGTAAAATAAGGGTAAATTTTGACTTCTTTGATAATATTTTGTTCTCTGATGAGGCCACCTTCATTAAAAACTGATTTGTGAATCGCCATAACTTTCACTATTACTCGGATCACAATCCAAGCATTTTAGCGAGATCGATCGACGACATAGATGGTCAATTAATGTGTGGGAGGGCATTATTGGAAAACATGCTATTGGTCCTCACATTTTAACGGGCATTTAAAAGCAGACATGTGTCTGAACTTTTTACAAAATAATTTGCCGCTTTTCTGTCGGCATTTACCAATAGGTTTAAAGGATACAATGTATACATTATCCCTTACAAATCATAAACCCCCTCTATGAAACGTTTGAAAATCGCTGGATTGGAGGAGGAGGTCCAAATCATTGGCCGCACCAGTCATCTGACTTGACCAAATTAGATTTAATATTGTGGGGCTACGTTAAGGAAACCGTGTATCCAGGAACCACCAATCACACTTGAGAACATGCAGCAACGCATTTGGAAGAGTAGCAAGGTCTTTTGATGCACGTGTTCATTTGTGCCTAGAAGAGAATGGAAGACATGATGAGAATATGTTCTAGTACGAAATTAATGTTAGTAATTCTTATATTTCTTAAAAGAAGTATCAATAATTTATGTCTCTTTTTAATGTCCTTAAAGCTTAGTTAAATTTTGGTTAGTGTGTTTGCCTAATTTTAGGGAAATATCTACGAAACTTTTTAAAATTTTAAAGTAAGTACATGTAATTCAACTTTTTATTTAATATGATTAATTTAATGATTTTAATAATATCTAATGTCATTATCAGATCCAATTTTTTTTTTCGTTACAATTGTTATTAAAATGGGTGAAAAACTAATTAATGGGCTAGGAATTTTGATAGGGATATATTTAGAAAAAAGTTTTATTTTAAATTCTGCATCGAACGCATAAAATACAGGGGCTTATATTTAAAATAATAGAAATATTTCTTTAAAGTTTGACAGTAAATTTTAAGCACCTCGTATCATTTAAATCACCCAAACTTGGTCAATGAGACATTTTGTACCTTACTTAATAAGTTCCTGGTTTAAATCTGATAGTACTATTTGCATTTTTCAACAAATTCTAAAATTAGTGGTGCAAAACCGAGTTATTTTAATTTTATTTTTTTAACACCGGTTATATCTAAAGTATCTTGATAAAATTTTAATATGTAAAAAAAATATGGGGCGTGTAGTTACAAAAAATATTTTTTTTAACTACACGTCACAACAATACGTCACAGTTTGAATCACTCCGCTCATATAAAAAGATGCTACAATATACCTAAGTACTTCATTTTGACGCTTTTTTCTATTTCTATCGATACTTGCACACAAACAGCCAGTAATAGATACCCAAGCAACCATCAACTGTAGCCTTCACAATCGCGCTTTCATATGCTGCTAAGTGAATTATTTATATCTCGTTTCCCTATACCGCTCTGTGGGCTCATGGAGTAACACTCATTTAACACACTAGATGTATATATACCCATTAAACTACTAATATAATCACAGTTGCTATTATAGTTTATAGGTTAAAATTAGAAAAAATCACGTTGAACAATATTAGCTTTCTTTAACTGGCATCCTTTTGCGTTCCACAGAAATCCGTCGGATACCTACATAACATAGTGCTTTGGCTGCATTAATATTTTTTTTCTGAACGGCAAAAACTCTTGTTATGATAACTGACCAACAAAAAGACAGGCATAACGTTTTTACCCCATTTTGTAATCTATATTGCTCGAATGCCGCTTAAACGATTCATTAGTTTGTAGTAATTCAGTGGCGAAAATATATTCTGTTTGCCAAATGAAAGAACCTGGACGGAAAGAATGCGGGCAAAAAATATCCTGGCATATTTAGATGCTGCCACATTTTTTTCCCAATAATCTTAATTTATTTTCTGTCTAGTTTCCTATAGTGAATTTACATATTTAAATTTCCTACTTGAATACTTAATTTTGGTATTTTCCTTACTACTACTGTCTTCTATTATTTACTATTTTATTTACACAGGGAAATACGGAATACGGAATAAGTATACTATAATATTTATAATGTTTATATTTTATTCGCCTTCAAGCTATTTAAAATACGCGACAATAGGCAACAGTGCGACGTTTACTTGATTTTTAGCGGGGAGGCAATTTAGTGATTGGTCGCAGGATATATTAAATACACTTTGACCCTAGACCAACACCTAATTTTTTTTACATATTTTAAAATTTCGGCAGCGACTTGCTTTAGCCATTGGCGTGGAAATTGCCGATGCCGAACTGTGTGGTTATTTATATTATTTGGTTTGTAGGGTCTGGTGATATATAGGTTTTGTCGATTTTGGAAATTCTCTTTTTTCACTAGAAAGGGGGTGTCCTATATAGTAGTTTAAGCCAAAAAAATCGAAAGATCCGCTACATTTGAACCGAAAAAATGCCCTCAAATTTCAAGTTTTGACACAAATTTTCAGCACCACTTCACAAAAGCACTAGAAATTTAGACAAAACACATCTGATAATCAATTGTCGGGTGAAAATATTAACTAGGATACATTTGCGTCGAACGAGAGACCTCCGTTTTGTTGCAGTCCTAATTTAAAGCGACTCATAGCCATAGCCCCATTAAACAAAATTAAATTTTACTTGTAAATATCCATCCTCCTTTTTACTGTCAACTGTCACAATAGCCAAAACAAAGATTTTTAAGAAGGCACACTGTTGCCAGACGTTTACTGTAGTTTCGTTAGCAAAATTCATTAGAAAAATGGTGCGCTATAAGCGCAGCTTATTCACTACCAGCTAGTCATCTTGCGGTGGCATCCTTTCATTTGGGAAAGTCAATAACCAAATTTTGCAAATTTTAGAAGAGGGTCATGACTAAATATTGTTTGAAACGCCTGGGCATCTGAATAATATCTACTTTTGACAGTTCGTTTAATTTAAAATATGCTTTTTCTACTAGTGTAAAATATGTTTTCTTACGCACTAGTGCGTAAAGTAAATCTGACATATTTTTTGACAATTAGGGCAATGCGTAAAATAATTTATTTTACGCACTAGTGCGTAAAGTAATTTCATAATATTTTTGTTTTTCATATATTTTTCGGTAGTAGAAAAAATTTTGTATACTACTCATGTGTAAAGTACCCTTTTTTATTCAATTTCAATTATATTTTTTATCAACACACTTGTTGCATACATAACTATTTTATCGTCTAAAATCCGTTTAAAAACTATTTTAAAACGCACAATTGTATAAAAATCCGAAATTTCCGAACCTCTCAGGGCGATAGCCGAGGCTTCGGACGAATTTGTCATGTATTTTGAAGCGAAAATTCATTTTAAATTCAACTGTAGAACTGAACCGCTCAGGGCGAAGTGCCCGACACTCCAACTTTCCGATTTCGATAGAGTTGACTAGCTGGTAGTGAATAAGCTGTGCTATAAATGTCTCTACTCTTTTTTTAATTTAGGTCAATGATTTTTTTATTGCAGTAGCACATCCTATATTGCTCGACGAGCGGTGTGTATGCGAAGATGTTGATTGACACGGTTCTTGAATAGTTGGTTTGGGGAACAGATGTCCTGGGAGCATTTTCGCATGTAACAGGCAAGATGTCCATTCGGCAATGCCGATCGTTTCTTCATATGTGAAGTGCACGATAGCATTTAGTCAGAGTCGTGACTGTTACATAGAATCAACAAGTAAGTCTTCAATTATTTTAACACTTCATGCATGGCCTTCCGCTCGCTTCGCTCGCTACGGGGGCTCAACAAACAGAAGCTAACCAAGTGCTAACCAAAACTAACCCAAAATAAAAAAAAGTAAAATAAAAATTTTGGGTTAGTTTTGGTTAGCACCTGATTAGCTTCTGCTTGTTGAGCCCCCGTAGAGGGAGCGAAGCGAGCGGAGGGCCATGCATGAAGTGTTTAAATAATTGAAGACTTATTTGTTGATTCTATGTAACAGTCACGACATCCGACTAAATGCTATCATGCACGTCACATATGAAGAAACGTTCGGCATAGTCGAATGGACATCTTGCTTGTTACATCCGAATATGCGTTCTGGGAGTGAGTTCCACAGTGATGCAGTGCGCCAGACAAAGGAGTTCTTGTAAAGCGATGTTCTAGCTGTTTTCAGTTTCAGTTATACGACGAACCGGTGCGCTCTTGCCGTCTGACTGACAGGCGTTGTCAGGGGCGGGATAAGGCGAGCCAAATCCTGGGAACATCTGCCGTAAAAGTATCTGTAAAACAGAGACATCTCGGCCACATGTCTGCGATGTTCCAGACTATCCAGATTCCGGGTCAACTCCGGGTCACCGACGAACGGAATCCAGTAGCTTTAGGGTGTGCTCTGGCGTGGCACCCCAGATGTGTGAGCAATATTCTAAGCAGGGTCTTATTTGCGCTATGTAAAGCAAGAGCAACTGCTGCGGTGTATACATTTTTTGTTGCGAAATAGCGTACCAAGCTTCTGGGAGGCTGATTTTGCGACGTTAGCAACGTGGTCATGTCAGGACATATTGCTGTTGACCGAGACCCCCAGTAGTCCGATTGAATGAAGATGAAGGGATGGTCGATCCTGCCATAATGGTATCATTGCCCGCCGTATGGTAAACGTAGCTGTTTGGATGTTTATTCAATGTGCATTTGCATTCATTCATCGGAATAAAAGAGACACTCATTCGATTACACTATTCCTTTGTATGTATATATTCGTCAAATATTTCACTTCATACATGGACCTCCGCTCGCTCCGGGGGCGTAACCAAACAAACTCAACCCAAACTAACCCAAGACATTCCCAAATGAGGAAAAACAAACTAAAAAATATTTGCATTTTCGACTGACAAATTTACTTTTGTATTATTTCCGGCATGCCTTGGGTTAGTTTGGGTTAGTTTTGTTTGGTTGCACCCCCGAAGCGAGCGGAGGGTCATGCGTGAAGTGGAATATTAAATATACTTAAATAATAGTAAACAACACTGTTATTCCCCATAAGAAAATGTGCAACTTTTGGAAACACTGTGCCAGGCCCCCGGTGTCGGTTACTAAAATTTCATTATTTTCACGTTACAATTTCAATATTTTCACGTTACACCTGCGAAAGTCGTAGTGGAAGCTTGCCCTTCTAGGGCAATTTAGGCTCAAAACGCGGATATTTTTTCTGCTCAAATGTGGCGAATCCTCCGATTTTTTTGGCTTAAGCTACTCTATAGGACACTCCCATTCTAGCGAAAAGAAAGAAAATTTGTAAAATCGACACAATCTATATATCATCAGACCCTTAATTTGATGATATCTTTGAAGATTTTTAACCTTTCTTATATTTTTCTTGCATTTGGTGATTATTATACGCGGTTAACTAATTTTTATATATTTCGGATAACTCTCTTAACTGAACTATCTAAATTAAAATTTTTATTACATAACAATTCCGAACGTTCTATAAAGAGCGTTTTGGAACATACTTGCTTCAATATTGCCTAACTTTTAATACAAAAATTGAATGCTAGAGAATTTATATGAATTAGCTACGATAAACCGTTTTTTTCCAAATTAAGCGACGTCATCAATGACGTAAATACAAAACCTTCGTGAAACGAACTCTACTTATTACTACAACATATTTATGTAATACATACAACAAATAATATCATAGAATACTATCCTTATTATAAAAATGAGATATTATTATATGACATATTTTGTACTATAAGACTGTAATATAAAAAAAACTGTAATTAATTTTAACGTCTTAAACTAATCAATATTATCAATAATAATATGGTAAGAATAACCTCGTGCGCCTATGGGAAGGCAAGATTTTTTACGTGCTAGTCCTCTACCCCCTTCAGTCGTTGTTAAGGTTCACTCGCTTGGTGCACTATAACTGAAAAACCATTATGTAATATTATGTAGTGCCAAATAAATGCCATGTAAAAAAGAAAAATATTAGCCTGGTGGTATTTAGTTTATATCTTTTTTCTCTATGAATTTAGACGGTGATACAACTGCGACAAAAAGATATATACATCTAGTGCTGGTTTAATATAAACTGCTGGACAGTCGAGCCCAGTATTTTCAGGCACACATATCTCGAAAACTAAAAAATATTTTTGAACAAGACTTTCGGCATTTGGAGGTTTCTGCAGAGTTTTGTCCAGAATAGTATTAATTATTATATACTTAGTGGTATACAAAACGCGTCATTGGCACCTACATCACCTCCCTGGTACTGTGGGCCGGACGCGTATTGGCATATTATATTATTAGGGTTAGTTTGGGTTAGATTTGGTTAGTTTGGGTTACTTTAGGTTAGTTTTGGTTAGTTTAGGTTAGTTTGAGCTAGTTTCTGTTAACCCATCAAACCGAAACTAACCCAAACTAACCCATTATATACTTCGTTTTAGACCGTGTAGTATAACCTACCCAGGCCAGTTCAACATAGTTGAATGAGATAAGTTGTGCTTTCTCTTTATTTTGCCAATGATCGTCAAAGTAGATTAAAAAGAAGACCAATACCTACGTTGTGTCATTATTATAGCTTGCAACATTTTACTTACTCATAATGTACTCGACGGTAACAAAATTAGGAAAATTTGAGGAAAAGTTGCGACATGTAAATTAAAGCACAGATTCCTAATACGCCTAATTTATTAAAGAAAACTCGATCTAAATTTCTAAACCGAATTATGCTGTATAACCTTTATTAGTATAATAATTAATTAAATTACTGTCCCCCGTGTCACAATTCGTAGTTCCACACTTGTAACAATACATTTAAAACTGAAGGATTTGTTGTTAGTTAGTCAGACGCCGCTGGAAGGTACTGAGGCCCTGGATTACGGAGGCTACTCAGCAATATAGTTGCAATTTGGGCCAATATCTAAAGAATGATCATTACATTTTATAGCTAGGATATTCTCCCGTCAGGGGTGGAAATGGATAGTAGATTCATCAAGGTCCTTGCGTACACTCTCACTCATACTAAAATTAATATCCTAGCACGAAAAGACAGCAAATAATACATTTTCTGTTTTCATTTAAAGCAGTGCTGTTCACAGCATATAAAGATTTCATTAAATATGTACACATGTTATGCCATCAAATATGAATTATACATGAGAATAGAAGAAATACTTGCACAAATTATGTCAATAACAATACTAAAAATTTTACTGACCTGTAATAACATGTTATAATACAAAAGCAAATGAATTCACGCAAAATAAACCGTACACTGCGCCGGCTTTCGACTATCTATCCCCGTTCTCGAGCGACACACTTTCGGATCTCCTCCAAAAACTTCGCAAAGCCCGACTTGAATGTATGACTTGTTTTTCTCTTTTTCTTTCTTTGCATATATGGGATGTCCCAAAACCGAACGTATAAGGTATAATGAAATAATCTTAAATAGGCGGGTTACCTCAACCGTTAAATCAGAGAAGTATTCTGAATCGCGGTACACATTGTATTTTGACATTACGCGAAACATAAAGCCATAGTATACTGCGAATTAGAGTACACCTGCTCTGAATAATAGTGCAATATGCCAATACGCGGGCCGGGCAGCCATCTTACTGGAACCACAGATCATGGGTTTCATTTGGCGGAACTGCATTTCTAATTGCTGGTAAAATTTGTTCTCGCAAGAGTAGAAAATATCTATTTTCACATATATTTTCACCAGAAATAAATGGTCCAGTCCAACGGTTGTCTAAAACACAAAAATAAAGGCTTTATTTTATTGTGAGACGTACTTTAAAGCTACATTTTAAATTGCCTATAATGCCACACCAAACATTAAAGCCATACCTTGATTTTAGCCGTCTAGCCGTCTTTCTTCTAAAATATGTGGATTTTCTGTACCCCAGCAATGATGATTGTGTTTGTTGAAAATTCCGCAATTTGTGAACCAGGTTTCATCTGTCCAGAGAAATTTGGAATGGAAATTGGGTGTTTATTGACATTTGTTGATAAACCATTGACTAAACGTGATTCGTCCATTGAAATCATTTCCCTGAGGACCCTGAACAATACGTGATTTGTACGGATGAAAGCGGTGTGTTTTTAAAACCTGAAGCAAACTTGATTTTGTAATAGCTGTCTATTTCTTCACTTTTCTCACCGATGTAGTGGGATCATCCCGGAAGTTTTCTATTATTTTTTTATCATTATTTTTTGTAGAAGTTTTGGGTTTCGGCTTCACAAAAGATTCATAAGCTAACAAGTTCGTAGCTAAGAATCTAAAATGTCTCTGGTTACGTTGATACCGCTCCGGAAACTGTTCTTCGTATGCATGTATTTCTGTTAGCTTTAAAATAAAATTCAAGCATATCCAAGTTTTCTTTGTTGGAATAATTAACGGCCATTGTAAATACTTGAAATAAAGATCTTTTTAAAAAGAGAGAGAACAAAATACGCTATTATTGTCATTTTCTTTTCGAATCATAAGACGCGTCCTTATTTATTTCATAATGGCGCCTACGCGTCCTACTGAAAGCCTACTGTCAAAAAAACAATAATTTTGGTTTTTAAAGCATAAGAAAGATAAAAACCTAGAGTTGTGATACATTATTGAAAAACTCTTGAGGAGCTTTTTCCAAAAATGCAATATGAAGTCCGTATAATAACAAAAGTTGTAAAGATCTCGAAAACAAATGAAGCTAGAAAAATATTTTTAGTTGAATTGAATTCCTCTTATAAAAGTGTCCTAGTAATGTATTAATCATAAAAGCATAAGAACAGTCATTTAGGAGCTACGAGCAAAAGTTTATCATGCACCATTTTAGTTTTTCTTAATTATCTCAAAAGCCAGAGATAAGTAAAATCTTAAGGCAGACTTGAATTTGAAATTAAATTGTTTAAAACTTTTCTAATTTATCCAACACTGTAGCTTTAATAGTGTCCGAGATAGCAGTAATACATGTAAGCCAAATCTGGGACACACTGTATAAAGTAAAATGCATGGTCAGCATCTCGTCTTTATTATCGGAAGGAACGACGATGTAACTCACATATTACCAAAGTCTATGTATAAAAAGTAAAAAACATGTGCGCAATTTTTTTTGATAACGTTGCCAGTCTCTGCGATATTAATTGTGTCTAAAAAATTTACATTCTGTAGGGTGTTAATCTGACACTTTTGAAACTTTGAATAATTTCAAATCTTTTTGACTTAGAACCTTATTGGCAGGTTGTCTTCGATTAATGTGACACAAAGATTCTACAACTATTACACAGGGTGTTTACAAAATAGCTGTTATTGTTGAAAAATTGTTTATAATCGCATTGCTAAAATTTGCGTGTGTTTAGTGTTCCAAGCTAAAACAAATGCAATTTTACAAAGTTGGACCTATTATTTCGAAATATCTATCAATAATACCCGTGCGTATTTATCATTTTGATTATAAGTTATTTTCTGAGTTATCGATGTTTATCTTGAATACCAAAACCGCAAAATATACACAAGGCTTCAAATACGGAAGCTCCATATTTAATTTAGGAATTCGTTTGCTACCTCATCGATGACCTATCACGCGATAAAACTGCTAAATCAATCAAGTAGATCAACCACTGAATTAAAGAAAGGGCCTACATTTGACTTAAGTTCATACCCAATCTCATGCTACTAGCAGAGTTTACAGAATATTTTATTTAGTAAACTTTGCTACTACCCAGTTGGAATGAGTGAGCAGTCTGCAAAGAAGGACAGTCAACAGGTCTGCGAGCCTTAAGTCTAGGCTCGTGTAGTCTTCCTCATGGTCGTTATCGAAAATCTTATTCCTGTTTTTGCTCGAAAAATGATGTCGATCTTTGCGTGATTAGTTGGTCGGCGAGGATTCGAAGAAAAAAACGACCTTACATAACTATCCCTAACATAATTGCATAATATGCAATAAGGGCAAAACCTCTGGTCGATTGTTTGCCCTCGAAACTCACGATATAGATATTATGTATATACCTTTAGATCCCATAATATATACCTCCTACTACAAAAAATAGAACTGCTCAGAATCTGTACTTCTTATTTATTGTAATACTTTTCAGGAAACATGAACTTAGTTCTGCTGTTGACGGGGCTTTTCTTAGGCAATTCTACAACAACGGTAGATGTTAACATAGAAGAAGAAGATTCTGAAGAAATATCAGTTCAACAGCAATGGGAACAATACAAGGTAATATTAATAATCAACATTTATAACAAAATATATTTAAAACTATCTCACTTGACGTTATATAATATTATACCATTCAAATTTTGCATATATAGCTTTGCGGTTTTTTTAAATTTTAAATATTTATGTCATTTAATTTCAATAATTTTACTTCTTCTTAAACTTTTAAGGTAATTTAAATAAGGGGAGAAAAAATGTCGAAGCGAAAGGTCTCAGATAATATATTTGTCTATATTCAGAAATATTAAATTAGACTGATAGCGACCTCAGTATTGCCCGTATAACTGATTTATCGGCATACCTTCCTTTCGATATTACGGCTAGTATTTATGCATGCAAGCCTTTTACAGTTTGCGTGATATTACTGAGATGAAGTATAAGCTTTTTGAACAATCAAATTTATTAAATTATTTGGCCACTTAGTATAAAATGCCTTATCGTCACTTTGCCTACCTTAGTTACGGTTCCGTGTTTTCTAGATATCTTTCTTAGAATGCTCATTCATAATAGCTAATTTTTTATTGCATTTTCAGTAACACCAAATAAATTTGGAAAAATATTTTGTAACTAATGAAAAAAATCAGGTTACTGCTAAATATCTGGCGGCTGAAATCTACCGATGCACTTACAAATGTTATGTGAAATTACATCTAGTTAGATTTTCTGAATTTTTATAATATGCAGTTTTCAAAATTCAGATCAAGAGATTTTATGTGTAAAAAAAAACTGATGATGTAGTTCTTGAAATATCGGGCTATAAAGCTAGCATTTGATATGTTTTACTTTATATTATTATTTTATGTTTTTACACTGTTAGTGTATCTAATCTGCTGGACACTCGAAGTCCATAACCTATTTTTTTGGGGTATTTTTAAGGTTCGATATTTTAAAAACGGTAAGCCAAATTAAAACGCGGTTTGCGGCGTTTTTTTGCTCAAGGTATGTAGATTTTACCCTTGGCTGTTTGTACAGAGTGTGAACTAAAACCCTGCATTTTTACAACACTTTATTTAAGGATATTTTTTACAAAACAATATTTCATTTATTCTTATGTACCCCAGAATAATCTGCGATTAGATACAAAAAAAACAATTTGTTGCATTTTTTGAAATAATTGTCATTTTCTTGGGATACACAGGGTATTTTCGAAAAAATTGACATGGTATTACAAAATAATTCTTAAATCATTAGTGATAGTCCAAATCAAACTCATTGTGCTAAATTTTTTATTATTTCTAATACCCTTGTGAGGATAAAATACAATTCAACATACAGGAGTCTGAAGAAGTTTATAGTAGGTTTCATTTCTAAAATTTCATGATTTTGAATATTCGTATGCATCGAACATTCAGAGCTAGAGATAGTATAATAAAATGTAATTTTTTTTAACTTCATTACTTGATTTACCTAAATTAGACTCTTTTACCGAAACGTTTTTTTGTATTACACCCTAACTTCATTTTTAAAGAATTTTGCGGCGTAAAGGTATAAACCTAATTTTTAACAATATTGCAGAGTGTTTTCTTTAACCATTGGACTTTTAGAACAGATTCTAGCATTTTTAAGTCTATAAAACTAGTACTACTGGTAGGGTTTTATTACAAATTTATATTTCTACAGGGTTTGTACGATTAATGGTACCTTAAACGTTCCTGGCAAACTCAGCAGCAGACCTTTGAAAAATTGCGGTTACTTACATAAGAGGATACACTTCATCGTCTAAAAGTATTTTTAGCTATACAGTGTTGCCGATTCTATTAAAAAGTAACGGCAACTTTTATAATTTATATAAAACACCCTGTATATTGGTAAATTTCTGGATTTCACTTAACATTATAATACACTGTATCTAAATTCAACTCTTGTCAAGATACAAACAATTGAGGTACCGAATTTGGTACTTGTCATGCTCTCTATACTGTAAGAGCTTTCAAATGGTGTATCGCACACTCTCAACTAATGACAAAAATTATGAGGACATATTTTGCTAAATGTCGTCATGAAAAGAAGGCCATGGCCTATGAAAACGAACAGATGTTTATTGGGATATTTTTTTCCTCCTTTGCCCCGTTCCGTTTTATACACGTGTTTTTGTTTACATTTTACTTCGTGATATTTAACCTTGATTGGTTTTTATTTTACGTATTTCATTTATTTACATCATACACTATGCTTAGACTAACTGTCACCGAAAGGCAAAATGCTCTTAGGCTCTTGGACCAAGGCATGGCTCAGCAAGATGTCGCCAATTTATATAATGTAAACCAAAGTCTAATTTTGCGGCTAAAAACAAGATATGAAACTACGGGAATTGACACATATCGGCATGGTGGAGGAAGGGTAAGAAAAATTAGCGGGAGAGCAGAAATAAATTTAATACGTAGCACGCACCAACTGCGCACGAAGTGCTCCAGAAAATTGAATGACGATCTTCGTCGGGCAAATAGAATACATGTTTCTGATCGAACTGTAACGTTCTGCAGGAACATCAAATAAAGTTATCCATTCGTATGCCGGTCATGCAAATGATTCCGGCCCAGACATTAATTAATTGGAAATAATGTTGATGCGATACAATATTTGCATGAGAAATTTCATCAGCACATACCATTTATGATATCATTTTTAGTAAACTCTGTTTCATTCGTGAAGAGAGTAGTGCCAATGCAGTTTACATTATTTCGTTGCTGATCAATAGCCAGTTTGCAAATTGCACTCTGAGGGGAAAATCTTCAGGAATCAGTTCATGATTTTTTTGCAAATGATGTGGATGTAACGGCTGTTCTTGAAGAACTTGGAGTACTCTTGTATTCGGCGTATTAATCTGCGCTGACAATTTTCGAGTACTCGTTGAAGAAGTGTCATTTACAGCTTTAAAATATTTTCCTCTAATTGCCTCATACGTACTGTTCTTACCCGGCCAGCATCACTACTTATTTTCCCCAAATGCCCTAAAATTATTTGGAAAGTAAATAATATTACTTTAATAAATGGAATCGCCTTCCATTCTTCTTAGATTTTGGTGAACTCGTTGAAATGTCTGGAATAGTACGATTAGAAAACCTGTAGCAACATAACCCCCCGGGCTTCCAAAGCATTGCAAGATGCAAGACCATGATATCAGATTCACATTTGCATACTCAATGAACGTGTATTACATATTTCGAATTATTTCACGAATAATTTCAGTCAGTAAATCCAAAAATCAGTACATTAACCTGGAAGTAATGAATCAATGTGTCAGCGATGTGAAAGTTGACAAGTTCTAAAATGCTGGATATTTATTTTGTCCCTATAGATCAGTACACGCTCAAAAGTTAGCGTGGCACTTATGGAGCACGGCGTTGCCAAGTTAACGTACTTCTTTTTAGCCTCTTTTCTGCAGACAGTTTTAAATAAATGCATAATTCCTTAAGCAGGAAGTATTTTTTTATATGTATAATAAACTAAAAACTGAGTTTCATCCACAATACCGAAACAGAATTTTTGCACTACCTACTACTACTACTGTTTGCTTAATCAAGCGGAACTAAAAAGCACCAATCCTGGAATCCCGCTAGTCACCCTTGATAAACCAATACAATGGACTATACGGAATAGGCCCTCTATCTCTATTTAAACTATTCTTACATTTAATAATTTCCATACTTTCATATGCGTCTAATAATCTCCTATCAGTTATATTATGAATTAATTTTAAATTTTTATTTGTTATTCTATGATTATTATCAAAGCATGCTCGGCAACACTTGATTTTTCTGTTCCACCATTCTCTAAATGAGCTATGTGTTCTTTGAATCTCGTTTGTATAGATCTTCTAGTTTGTCCAACATATTTTTGGTTACAATCCATACATCCAATTTCATATATTCCACTTCTTTCTAATATTTCAATTTTATCCTTTGCACCACCTAATAATTTCTTAATGTTAAACTGAGTCTGGTATACTAATTTTAAACCTACTTCCTTAAAAACTTTTTGGAGTCCTCTAGTATACTGAGGATTATACGGTATCGAAACATATTTTGTATTTTCATCCTGATTGACGAAAGAAGTGGAATCACGAATGGTCTTTCTAAACAAATGCCTATTAATTAGCTTATTTATTGAGTTAGTATTAAAACCATTAACGTTCGCTATGTTCCTAATTGTTTCCTTTTCATTATTAAATCTTTCTCTGCTAAGAGGAAAGTTAACCAAACGGTGTACTAAAAACGAAAGCTGGCCATTTTATGTTGGTCGCAGTGGAAGGAGTCATTAGGAATATATCGGTTAGTGGCAGTATTTTTTCTGTAAATATCAAATTCTAGTGTGTTATTATCGTTCCTAATCACTAAAGTATCCAAAAATGGTAGCTGGCCATTGTTCTCGACTTCATAAGTAAATTTAATGGTGGGGAAACGGTTATTTAGTTTTGTTACAAAATCTTCAATATTAGCGGTTTTTGTGTCGAAAATGGCGAAAATGTCATCCACATACCTGTACCATACCCTTGGAAAATATTCGAACTCCTGACTGATTTTATTTTCAAATTTATTCATGAAAAGATTAGCTAAGAACGGCGATAAACAGTTGCCCATTGCCGTGCCTTCAAGTTGTTGGTAATAGTTATTTTTGTATTGAAAATAATTTTGATCCATGCATAGTTTGGTTAAAGTTAAATATTCTTGTTTGATTTCGTCATCAAAACTATTCATCTCAAGTAATTCACCAAGGTATTGCAAGGTCTGTGGGATTGGTACACTAGGGAACAATGAGCTAACATCAAACGAGATTAAAATTTCACCTTCATTAAGAATCGTGTCATTAATTTTGTTTATGAAATGTAAGGAATTTAGTACTCCTGAATTCTGTTGTTTTATAGGTAAATTTTCAAACTGGTTTGCTAGCCACTTGGATATATTATAAGCTGGCGATCCTATTGCCGAGACTATGGGACGCATTGCCTTCCCAGGTTTATGAATCTTGGGAAGACAATATAGTTTCGGTATAGTATGATTACTCACAGATAATTTGTATCTAGTTTGATCAGAAATAAGGTTGCTACATTTCTTCAAAGTGTTTTTAACTTGTGTTACCATCTAAGAGTCAATATATAGTTAAAGGTATGTAAAAAATGTTGTCCAAAGTTCTTATCATACAGGGCGTAAAAAATGGGGTCGGCTAGTCCAGGTACGGACTAGCTGTGACTAATGCACAATTTCTTGGATAGTAATTTTAAGGGGCTTACCTGGTAAAGATCCTATTATTATTATTATGTGTCAAAAACCTAATTCCATTGTTGCTCTTTGGGAGCTCATAACTCCGAAGCGTAGGCCTATTTACGAAAAAAGATAATATGAACTTGTAGTATTCTGATGGTTTTTTTTCATATCCGGAAGTTTCCCACATTTTCCTGGACACCCGGCATAACTCACACATAATGGCTATTAGGACACGAGTGTGGGGACTCTCGGCGAGTGTCTTCATGAATATGTATCATTAAATGCTCATAGCGTAATAAACTGAAAAAAAGTGAGTAACCTTAAAGAACATCAAATTCGTTTGATTCCTTTGCCATTTGAGCAAAGCATCAAATATTGCGTTATATACCGCGAATCATGCGCAATCTACAGCTTCAGTATATTTGTCAGTTTAAATCGTAGTTAATTGATTTTTCCCTTCATTTGTCTCGTAGGTAGAGTTTGGCAAGATCTATAACTGCCGATCCGAGGAACTTCGTAGATTAGAAATATTTATGAAAAATTCTAAGATGATAGATGAACATAACGAGCTCTACACCAAAGGATATTTTACATATGAACTTGGACATAACCAGTTTTCCGATCTTACTCATGACGAGTACTTAAGTAAGTTTTTAGGAAGCTAAAAATATATTATATTTTAATTAAGAGAATTGTGCTTTCACTTGCTAGGTTTATGAGGAAAGCAATAAGTACAAGAAGTACAGGGTGTCCGGTTATAAATGTAACCCCCCTTTAACTTTTTTATTTACCGTCGTATAAAAAAATGTTAAGTACAAAAGTTGTAAGGATCTTCATATAGTTTTCTGCGGTGTTACTAGAAAAACAATTAAACATCGAAATTCTACTGTGCAAATTAAATTAATATTTTTTTAATGGGGCACCCTGTATATTCTTCCGGATATCGGTAGAGCTCTTTAAGACGAGTTCAGTAATATAAGGTTTGTTGGGTCTAGCTATAATAGTTGCCACGTAAATTGCAAGAATGTCGGGTATCTGATTATTACTGAAACCCTCTCCTAAATTCGTATACAAAAGTTGTAGGTTCCTTCAGAAATTTTTCTGCAGTGTACTAGAAAAACAATTGAACATCAGAAAAGCTTCTGAAGGAAGAATTTTTTTCTAGCTCACCAAATAAATAATTTAGGAGAGGGGTTCAGTAATAATCAGATACCCGACATTCTTGCAATTTACGTGGTAACTATTATAGCTAGACCCAACAAACCTTATATTACTGAACTCGCCTTAAAGAGCTCTATCGATATACAGAAGAATATACAGGGAGTCCCATTAAAAAAAACATTAATTTAATCTGTACAGTATAATTTCGATGTTCAATTGTTTTTCTAGTAACACCGCAGAAAACTGTATGAAGATCCTTACAACTTTTGTATTTAACATCTTTTTATACGAGGGCAAATAAAAAAGTTAAAGGGGGGTTACATTTATAACCGGACACTCTGTACATATAAAAAAAGAATCATGGCAAGTGTTGATTCTGAATGTATTTTGGAGGCTTATGATTTGTCTACTTTGATTATGTTTAACAACCATTTAAATCCTAGATTAAATTATTTTTGGAATATTTTTCCAATGTTGATATTAACAAACAGTCTCGAAATTACAGGAACTTGGGAATTTTAGCTGGACATAACATACATGCCCATAGTTAAAATTATTTCAACACCAATTTGTTTATGGATGAATTTATTAATTACTTTGATTACATTACTTTTTTATTTGTTTGTGAAAGTAGTAACTAGTTTAACTAGTACCTTAGTTTTGTTAGATAATGATCTGAAATTTTTAGAGTTTTCTTCAGAGTCGAACTAGTGGTTCATATGTTACTAAATAGCACTGCGCTCAACGCTTTCATGCATAAATGCACTAAAAGGCTAGCTAGCTACCATTGCTGGCAGGAATGAATAATATGAGCGACATCAGTTTTTCCTAAATTATCATTTTGCCAATTTTTAAAGTAATGGGCCAATCCCTTATCATATTTTATTTTCGTTGAACTTTTCTTCCATGCGACCTTTTGATCACTAATTTCTCATCGCCGCGCCGGGCCGGCTGTATCAATTTGTAGGATAGTGCACTCACTGACATTGATCTCAAGCGCAAGTATCCACTGCAACATCAAATCATGTTATAACGTTATGCATGAAGTATAAACTTCGAAAATTCTTTCTTCTACGCATTCCTCACAATTATCATTTTTTCCCCTGAAAAATACCTATTTCTTGCTGGCCAGCTATCGACCAATCGATCCATTGCTGATAAAATGAATAACCATCTGCTAAATGACAGAGAATATTTCTGAACTTCATGCTTGCGTCTTTTTACCTATTCAATTTTTGATAGCCAAGAACTGAGTCACGATGCTCTCGATAACTGCCGATAATGAATTGAGAGCCTTTTGATGTAATTGCTTACTTAAAAGTTTTTGAAAAATAGAAATATGTTTCCTATAATTGACCGACGTATTATCAGCCTGCGATTTATTTTATTTGCAAACTATTATGCTGAGTTTGCCTAATATTTTAAAATATAGTTTTAGATATCTCATGAGGATCTCCATAAAAACCTAATATATTACTACCGATTTTTCTGGATTGAAGTGCTATACTGCATGAATTTGTGCCTTTATATTTCCAACATTTGAAGCATCGCAGCATACTGATACCAAGATTCTTTTAGATAGCTGATTACGTTTTCATGAGCATACAAACCTATTTATATCTGGCTATTGCTATTGCTTTGAGCTCTCCATATGCAATTTTAGTAACAATTTTAATATCCTATAAACAGCGACAGATATTTTCAGTTAAAAAACTGTTAAAGATAAGTGGATGGAATGCAATATCAAAAACACATGTCAACTGAACTTTGGCAAAAATATTGTCATGACTCATGGAGTTAGCTCTACTTTTCCATATTTGTTTGACATTCTGTGCTCTTGTAGAGCATACCTACCTTCAAACTTATTGTATATGTATATCCCCAACACAACATTTACAAAATGCAGTTTATTCATCTTTTTTAAGCATTTGAAAGAACATGTATGCATCTCTCACTTGCCAGAATATGATGTTAGTCATTGCTTCCAATTCTCATACTTTACATAACGAAACAAAAAATGTGGAGGCATTATATCATATTTCTTACCTACATTTGTTACTATAATATCCTCCAAAGCTCAAATTCTGGATAAACTAAAATATTAGGAATAGACATTTGGACTCTTCTGTAGTATTTAAAGCAACCAACTTTCCCGTTTAAGTTTTCCAAAGAGTTAGCCTAATATGCTTTGCTGATCAAGAAAATTGCAGCATATTAGCTCCTTTTTCACATTTTTAAAATGAGCATTCCCTGTAGGTGTCATTATTGCCAAATATGGTAGTAAATATGACATTATTTCCCAATAATTATAATAATTTTACCAAGTCGATAAAAATAATTATTGCATGACATATATCTTAGACAAACCAAATATATAACTAAGCTTTTTTACTTTCAGAACAATACACAGCTGATCAAATACAAGGTGATAATGAACATAGAAATGGACCATCTGTAAAGTACAACGAAGAGTCAAGAGTTATATACCCCTACGGAGTAAATTTAATTTATGATCCAGATACGGAAAATCAATATAGTCCAGAGATATCTGTAAAATACAATGTCGAAACAAATGTAGAACTTAATGTCGAATCAACTGTAGAACTTAATGCCGAATCAACTGTAAAAAACAATGTCGAAACAACTGTAAAATATAACGGTCAGTCACCCGATAAATATAGAGACGAATTTTTCGATGACGAAATATCAGACCTGAGGGATCCAGGTGAATTTGATTTTATGCCACCTGCTAATGTGCACGTACCATTTTATGTGGATTGGAGAAAACATGGAGCGGTTACTCCAGTTAAGAGCGAAGGAAGTTGTGGAGCATCCTGGGCATTTAGTGCTGTAAGTATTTTATTTCACTTACAGCATGTATTATATCTAAAACATTACGTTCAATTTTAAGTCCCATGCCATACCGGCATCATAGGTGCAGTTGCTATCAAAATAGACATAATAATGATGATTCAAATCTGTAATTTTTCTAATGTTGAACGCCTCTCTCTACCGAACATTATGCCTTTATGTACAACCACACCATTTTGAATAATATACCGTATCTATTTTTGAACGGTAGATTGTCTTTACTCGTAACACGACGGTAAGTAATTTACTTACCGTTTAGCTAAACGGTAATTAAATTGCGTAGAATATGTCACGCGTGTTCGAAATAACGTAATATTGAAATATAATTATTACTGACGTATTCGTAACAACAAAACCAAAACAATGTTAAAAGTGCGATATAGCTACAAGAGAAAAATCGTGTCTAAAAGCAAAATGCTCAAGAAATTTGCTTTATATAATGTCTGCGTGTATTGGTCATCAGTAACAGTGTAGAAGCGGTGGACCCTAGCGGGCCTTGCTCTTGGACCATTAATTGGACCCGTTGTGCCGCCAGCTCGCATTGGAACACCTTCAGGATGCCGGTCTTCTTTAAGAAAGCCGGTAACTTTTTCAGATTAACCCGACGCACTGAATCTGTCTCGATCGGCATCGCGCCAAAGATTTTGAGTCTTGCCCACGCAAAGGCAGGGCATTCCGTAAGTATGTGGACTCATCCTCCTTCATGTACCATCTACACTCCCCTTCTTCTGCAATTATCAGCAGTGTCAGATGCCGTCTATGCCTACAGGTAGGGTAGGAGAGCTTTCTCTGGCTAAGGCGTCAGCAGCCTCGTTTCCCGGTAGACCCGAGTGTCTCGGTACTCAGACCAGCGTAACCCTTTTACGCTGCGGTGTTGGTCATACAAGAAATAGTATAAATATCTGGAACAGTAAGTAGTTTACCGATCTCCTCCATATTGGTGACAGAGCTTAATACACCCTTTCAATTCCTACCTATGAAAAATTAACCATTTACCCACTAGCGTGGAGAAATAAAACAGTCAAAATTATGAAAATTTGCAGTTAGAGTCTATTTTCAGTAAATGAAAAAGCTTATTTTAAAAATACTTTATTTAAAAAAAATATATAATTCTGTGCTTGGGGAGGTACTCCCATATTTTACCCTGCGGTACTCACATATATAGAGAAAAAATTAAATATACATAACAATATCACTACTGAGTCTATAAAGGATGAAAGCAATCGATATAAAGCTCGATATTGCACTTTGAGCACACTGCATTTCCTCTGCTCTTACATTCTTCACGAACACGTCTTCTTTTACTTTCGGATATCGAAATGACGTAGTGATTTAATCCGTCATTTTATGGTACTGCTGACCACTTGTAGATCTGGATTTCGAGGCGGTATATACCTTGCTAGGTATGTCTAAAAATTAAGAAATATTCTTTCTCTATTCCTACCATTTTAGGAAAAATCAATAGTTCACTTCTACAATATTTCTTTTAAAGTCCTTTTTCTTCCACTCTTTCTGTATAAGGCCCAGGCGTTTTGAACTGCAGCATCAATCAGATAAGTGAAAATGGGCCAGTACCACTTTGTTGAGCGAATGCCAATACGACAACTAAAAAATATGTATCAAAACAAAGGAATCGGTAAAATCAATAAAATATATTACCATTACCATGAGATGGTCAAATCTGGCCTTGTTACGTTGACGATCTTGTTGTCACTCCTACTGAATCTCTTAACTGTCTTTACCGGTGTTGCACCGTAAGAAGTGCTTGCCGTCATAACCACCTTATTATCAAGCCATCTCATATACCATATACCACTTTTCCGTTCCAATTTGGCAGAAAAATCACCAACCTGCTTGGTGATAAATAGGGACAGTTCTTTGGCAATCGGTTCTCACGTATAGTGCCAGTTCCCCCACAGCCATTTGCTTTCAGAGTACATAATAAATTAGCACGGGTAAACAAATTGTCGAAAAAGAAATTATATCTATATTGTTTTTTTGTCAGTTACATATTCAAACATTTGCAAAAGTGGAGCTGTTGATTTACCGTCAGTATTTGGCACATCTGATTTAGATGCTTATTTTAAATGGCAGCCAGCTGAAGGAGTTACCTTCTCAAAGTCTGTTTCAATACCTAGCATTTCGCGATTTGCCAGAAAAATCTTTCTACAAGCCCTCCCTTATCCTCATCTGCTGAATCTTCGTCTGTAAAAGTACACAACTTCCAGGGGGTTCAGTAAGTATGTCTTCCTTATTTCCATCATCAGAGGCAATATCTAATGCATCCTGCAGCGTAATTTCACTAAAACAAAAAAAAAACGATTAAAAAGAGTTCAAACCGCCTTAAAGCCTAAAGAACCCATCCGGGGACATCAATGTTTAAAAAAAAAATTATCAGAAAAAGAGCTAAGACCAGTTTGTTTCCTACAAATATGTTGCTTTATGTGGTGGTCAGATAAATATTCCTAAGTTGAATTTTTAAACAGGAGTAACGAGCGGAAATAAGCAACAAATTGCTTAATATGCTATTTATACGTGTCAATTACCTTTTTATATCATTTTGTTTACATGCGATTTATTTTGTTCATGTCAAAATTTTTAAATGGCTTTAACCCTTTCAATACAACTTTTAGATATTCTTATATATTTCTTTTTAAGTATATAGATGTGGTCATATGGACCAAAGAAACGTATATTTTAAATTTGAAACTTTTTCTTAAACTTAGTTTTTCTAGAAAATGTACTGGAAAAGATTTATGCCATCAGTGGTAACAAACAAACGATATGATATGAAAGAAAAATATTTTTATATATGAACTGAAAAGCCTTCTATCTATGATAGGCCGTAGAACATCTAATGTAAAATGGTACTTTACACTGAGGACAAATAATTTTTGTACTTTTTCAATTCTAAAATTTTTACAACGGACACATCTGCTCCTCCGCTTTTTCACCAGGAAGATGATCAATTACCAATATTGGTGCAAATCTGTACTGTATTTGACATCCAGTCGTGGTTTCCTTTCTTTTTTTGTAAAATAATT
>JAEQML010048449.1:0-53681 GCA_016904865.1 Pissodes strobi | reverse complement strand
TAAAATCGAATCTCGACAACACAAAAAATGTATGCGATAAATTTAATACATATTTCTTGTCCTCGGTAAATAATATCGTAGAAGGTATTAAAAATAAACAAAATAACGAAAATAGATCGTCAAATCAGTATACAAATAAAACATTTTTTTTGACGCCAACCTCGCAGAATGAAATACTTAGTGATTCATAAGGTAACCAAAAAACGATCAGCAGGATCGGACGGAATCCCGTGTTTTTTGATCCGGGATGTTGCCGATGCCATATCATTTCCTTTAGAAAATATAATAAACACATCTTTTGTTAATGGAGTTTTTCCACAAAAACTTAAAGTAAGTAAGATCACACCGATATTTAAAAAGGGAAGCCGTCTTTCAGTATTTTCAAAAATTTTTGAAAAAATATTTTACGATAAACTTATTGCATATTTTAAAAAACATGAAGTCTCAACATGGATTTCTTGAGCGGAAATCTACCGCAACAGCTCTTTTCGAGGCACTAAACTTCGTAAGCAGAAGTCTGGACCAGGGGTTTTATACAATAGGGATTTTTTATGCCTTAAGTAAAGCGTTCGATGTGATAGACGGTCGGATACTCGAATCTAAACTTAAAGCAAATGGAATCTATGGTCCCCCCTTAAAATGGTTAATATCATACATTTCTGACAGACAACAGTTCGTTCAAATAAACAACTTAAAGGGCGATTATGTAAATTATCCCCACAAATCGGACAGCTTAAATACAAAATATGGAGTCCCCCAAGGTGGCATACTCTCACCTCTACTTTTTTTAATATTTAGTAATGACCTGTCAAATCATCTAGGTTTAAATCAGATATACACGTCTGTCAATTTGCAGACGACACATCAATTATAATTAAAAACAAAGAATACTGTAATGCCATTGAGAATGGAAATATAATCTCTAAAAACTTTTCATACTGGTGCATACAAAATGGGCTTTTGCTTAACGCGGGAAAGTCGGTAGCCATGCAGTTCAAAATAAATAAACATAGTAATAAACTACCACAAAGTGCGCTAATAAAAACTGATCATAAATCGATAAGAATCGAAGAAAACACTAAATTTTTAGGTTTAAACATAGAAGACAACTTAGCTTGGCATCTACACATTGACAAGCTTGCTAAAAGTTTGGCAACAGGGTGTTTTGTCGTAAATAATCTTTGTAGACAAGTTGATAAAAGCATGGTTCTAAGATATATTCATGCGTGCATACAGAGCAAATTGTCCTACGGTATACAAATGTGGGGTGCCTCATCGGAAATAAACAGGATCCTTGTTCTCCAGAAGCGCATGATGCGTTATTTGGATGGTGCAGATGTAATGGAACATGCAGCTCCCTTGTTCAAGAAATATAGAATCATGACCGTGTACTCTTTGTATTTTTATAAACTGCTCACCTTTTATAAAAGCAACCAACATTATTTCGCAAAAAATTCTCAAATTGATTCGGGAATGCAAACAAGGTTTAACCATAACCTCAGTATGGCCAGACACTCTACTGCACTTTTTCAGGGAAGCCCTACCTATATGATTGTAAAAGTTTTTAATAAGCTCCCAGAACGGATAAAAACAATAAATAATACTATAAAATTTAAGCAAACAATAAAAGAAATTTTAATTCAAAATCCGGTATATACACACTCAGATTTTTTAAATCTCGGCTTAAGGTAGTGTAACCTAACCTAAACAAAGTGCATTTTAATTAGTAAACATGGTGTGTTTGTTATTTACATTATTGTCTAGTTGTTTTAATTTTTATTTTATATGTTAGAATAGGTTTTTTTATACAGTATACACTTATGACGCATACTATGTTTCTTTTGAAATTTTTGTATGAAGGAATTGAAGAAATAAATAAATAAATAAATAAATAAATAAATGTCCGAGTTTTGAGCCTAAATTGACCTAGAACGGCAAACCTCCACTACGACTTTCCCAGGTGTAACGTGAAAATAATGAAATTTTAGTAACCGACGCCGAGGGCCTGGCACAGTGTTGCCAACATTTGCACATTTTCTTATGGAGAATAACAGTCTTTGTTTACTATTTAAGTATATTTAATATTCTACTTCACGCATGACCCTCCGCTCGCTTCGGCCGCTCCGGGGGCGCAACCAAACAAAACTAACTCAAGGCATGCCCAAAATAAAAAAAAAATAATAAAAATTTGTTAGTCAAAAATGCAAATATTTTCTAGTTTTTTTTTTCTTCATTTTGGGCATGCCTTGGGTTAGTTAGGGTTAGGTTTGTCTGGTTGCGCCCCCGAAGCGAGCGAAACGAGCGGAGGGCATGTATGAAGCGTTGTTTGAGTAACTCCTTTACTCAAACAACGCATGAAGTGAAATATTTGACGAATATATACATACAAAGGAATAGCGTAATCCAATGAGTGTCTCTTTTATTTCGATGAATTAATGCAAATGCACATTGAAAAATCAGTATGCATTTGCATTCATTCACCTAAATAAAAGAAAGAGTAGACACTTATAGCGCACCATTTTTTCTAATGAATTTTGCTAACAAAGCTACAGTAAACGTCTGGCAACCACTTATAGCGCACCATATTTTTCTAATGAATTTTGCTAACGCAACTACAGTAAACGTCTGGCAACAGTGTGCCTTCTTAAAAATCTCTGTTTCGGCTATTATTGTGACATTTGGCAGTAATAAGGAGGACATTTACAAGTAAAATTTAATTTTGTTTAATGAGGCTATGAGTCGCTTTAAATTAGGATCGGTCAAAACGAGAGGCCTCCTCTCGTTCGACACAAATGTCTCCTAGTTAATATTTTCACCCTATAATTGATTTTCTGATGTGTATTGTCTTATTGCCTATATTTCTAGTGCTTTTGTGAAGTAGTGCTGAAAATGTGTATCAGAACTCGAAAATTGGGGGCATTTTTTCGGCTCAAATGTGGCGGATCCTCCGATTTTTTTGGCTTAAACTACTCTATAGGACTAGGACACCCCCTTTCTAGCGAAAAAAAGAAAATTTGTAAAATCGACACAACCTATATGTCACCAGACCCTACAAATCAAATAATATAAATAACCACAACGGCAATTATTATTACCACGCCAATGACCAAAACAAATCCCTGCCGAAATTTTAAAATATGTAAAAAGAAGTTAGGTGTTTTTCTAGGGTCAAAGTGTATATATATCCTGGCACCAATCAGGAAACTGCCTCACCGCTAAAAATCAAGTAAACATCGCACTGTTGTCTGTTGTCGCGTATTTCAATTAGCTTGAAGGCGAATAAAATATGAATAGTATACTTATTCCGGATTTCCCAGTGTAAATAAAATAGTAATTAATAGAAGACAGTAGTATTAAGGAAAATAACAAAATTAAGTATTCAAGTAGGAAATTTAAATATGTAAATTTACTACATATTTGGATTGTTCGCACAATCCAAATATGTAATAATATACAGGGTGTTCCATTTAAAAAAATTCAGGTTATGCGGTTTTTTAACATTTGACAGGCAATTTTTTTCTTTTGACATTTCTAAAAGATAATATATTAAAAACCATACAACTTTTGAATTTAAGTTTTTTTTGTATTACCTTTAATTACGGCTGCAGGTGGGTGTCAAAATATAATGAATAACCCTGTACATACTTTCGATCATGGCACAAGTGACAAGATTTAAATCCCTGATATTTCGAAAACAAAAACATTTAAAATATTGAGGTTCGCGTACCTAAAAATGACAATTTGCAAATAAATGGACTTAAAAATGGCCAAAATATGCGTTTAAACTATTTCCGTGTGGTCGAGCTCTATCACTTGGGTTACATCGAAGTTATTCAAATGAAAACATTTCTACATTATTTCCTATCTGTCACAAATTTGGCTAGTATCGGTATTGGATATTGCTGCTGTATTTAGGAATTGCTATTGCAAACAAAACCTATAGGTAACTTATTATATACCTAACCTGCTTATATTTAACATAAGTGGGAGTAGCAAATTGTTTTTATTTCATCATTATTCACATTCCGGAGAGGCAGGGATGAAAACGATTCATTCTGATAGCAAAAGTAGGTCTCTGTAAGACGCCGGTATAGGTATATTAAGCGTATTTAAAAGTAAGATTAACAGGCGTTAGTATACAGAAAAACTACGAAATACTAATTGTGTGCAGTCAATGACTTTGTTAATAGCGCCTCAAGAAGCTAATAAAACACCGGCTCTAATCAGACAGTAACGTCCTGTTATTCCTGTTCCCACGGCTGATTTTCTCTAAATGAATTCATTCAATGCATGAAGTGAGGCGCGTTCTTTGTTTTTTTTTTTTTTCATGCGTTTCCTTTAGTATACATGCCATACGATAAATGAAAAGAACTGGTAACGTCCTGATTTACATTATAAAAATGACGTTCTAATTATCCACGAGAACGTCGGCAAGTAAAATATTGAAAGGAATTGGGTATAGACCGCCTTCTATCCTACTAAGTTGGGGGCTGATACCTTTAGCAAAATAATACACAGCACACTTTTATCCACAATACCGAAACAGAATTTTTGCTCTCGACGCACGATTCTCTAAGCATGTTAATCACCTCCAGATGATGCTAATATCGTTAGCGAAACGCGCGTCGAGTGGACAAATTCTGTTCCGGTATTGTGGATAAAACTGTGCTGTAAAGCCTTTTATTTTAAAGTGGGTAATCGTGAAACATTACTATCATCGCAAGATTCCTTCGGAAATTTTATTGTATATTCGACCCCAAAAGGTGCAAATAAGGGATAAGTTAAATGGAGCCACAAATAAATCAATAATTAGTCAACAACGATCACTGCTAGTTTTATTCGGGTATTTAACTGAAAGCGAAATTTTCCTTTAACATTTTAAAACGACGGATACTTTTAAATAAAGCTACAACCAAATGTACTACCTACTGAACAGCCATAACCACAATTGTATCCCATAATTTAACTAACAAACTCCAATTACAGAGAAAACGAACTTAGGCAGGCTAACTTAAACGTAGCCTTAAACAATCTATTATCGAACAACCATCGCCGCAAAATTGTATTCTGGAATAAAAGTTGTAGAATGAAATTGTCCCTGTTCTAAGTTTAGAGTGAACTCATGTAGCTCTACTAAATGTAATCAGATAGAAGATAGCGTAGGTACATGAAAAACAAATCAAATGCCCTTGCCCAGTCGCAACACACTGTATATACCTGATCTCTCAAAAACTAGATCAAACTTTGTACATTGGAATTACCTTTGTTGAAGTACTCCGGTATTCTCTCACAATGTGGTATCTGGCGTAGCTACAATTAAATGCCTGAATAATTAATTTACCAGTGTAAAACATTCAGGCAGAATGAAAATTTATAGTCCACGACGTATTGACACCATAACTCAACTTAGAAATCGTTTTATTTTAATTAAGTTGGGACACCAATAGAATACTACTACCATCCCAAGGCTTTATTCTGAAATCTTATTGATAACGGAATTCCTTATTCATCTTAAGGAGACGCCAACTTAAATGTAGCCATAATAAATCAATAAATGAGCAACCATCATCCCTAAATTTTATTCAGTAGCAATTGCGATGCCCATAAATATTGCGGTGTCAAATATTTATTCAACCTTGAAGGACGTGTACTAGGACTATACCCTAACACCAGGCGCGGCTTCTCAGTAAGGTCATTTGGTCAATGACCCACCTAATTTTAATTTAATTATTTTTAAAAAGTGTGGATGCATTTTCATGCGAAAACTCCCCAATTTGTCCAGTTGATGCTGGATGCCCGGCCGTATTTTAAATTCATCTTATGGCTATTTACGACAATTAGAGAACCGAAACTAAGACGAAGTGCATAGATACGCGCTTTCTAGGGAGTTAAAACGAGACACATAGTTGACGAAATTGTCGACGGCCGGCCAATAATAGTGCCTTTGGCGCTCGCAGGTTCGCATGCTGCCTGAGCTTTATGAAAACACACTCGAGCCGCTCCAAGGGATCAAATGTTACATTTGGGTTACGGGTTGGACAAAGAAAAACCAGGGCCCACGCAACCGCGTGGGCAATGCGTGCACCGCACGCGGGCGCCACTCTATAAGGGGCGCCAAAACCCATTATAGAGTGGCGCCCGCGTACAAAACCGAAGGGCCGAAGGTTTTTAAAAAAGATTTTTTTTTAATTTTTTTAACAATTTCCAACGAGCAAGGCACCAAAAAATCGTTTTTTTCAATAATCTAAGCGAAGTTTATGCTCATAAATATAATTACCTACCTAATTCCTTATATTGGAACAGAAAACATTATATTTTTAAAATCAATCATCAATATTCACATCTGAATATGCAATATGATCCAATATCCAATACTCGTATAATTCGACAAGTTTGCATAGAAGTTGTTAGACCTTGCCGATTTTCCTGTCCAGACTCGAATACTCTAGGCCTATAAAACAGCGGGAGGCGTCGTAATCTAAATAATTGATACTTTATTTCGCAACGTTTAAGGGTCAAGACGCAAAAAATGAAAATATTTAGATAATTAAAAATTAAAAAGATTGATTTGTATTTTGTGTTATTGTATTTTGCTTTACTGTTTTTTGTTGTGATTAAATTAAATTTTATGAAATGGTAAGTACCTACCTACCCACATACACTATTAGCATTTTATTAGGTCTATAAAATTCGTTTTGTATTGTATTTGTACACGTGAGTGGGTCCAAATAGGACCCTCCACTGCGACCCTTGGTCTATTGTGGCTCACATCTGTGGTTTCCACTATGCCAGAGGCTCGATCCTTTTCAAGAAATCGAACAGCTTTCTGGGGTGGATAGTTTTCAAATCTGCAAGTGTGATTTGAGTATTTCCAAAGACTGTTTGTCTGGTTCTTTCCATTGCTGGACAGTGGCATACAACATGCTCCATTGTTTCTTCGTCCTCCAAGCACAAGCGGCATTCCGTTTCTTCGGAGAGCCCTGTCTTGTTCATGTGGCTTCTTAGCCGACAATGGCCAGTGTACATGCCAACTACAGCCTGTACCTGCTGCCGGCCAAGTTGAAGAAGCTGTCCAGTTCACTTCTGATGGCAGATTCACCGCCAACTTTGAATGAGTTAGGCCTGGTAACTCTCTCCATTTGTCTACAAATTGATTTTGTGTCCACCTGGAGAGGGCTTCTTTAGCTGTGTTATAAGCTATTCCCAGTACTGGTTCTGGTCCTATGAAGGTCGTTGCGGCCGCCTGCTTCGCAAGAGCATCAGCTTTTTCGTTGCCTTCATATCCTGTATGTCCAGGTATCCAGATCAGTGTAAGTTTGTTTTCTCTCCCTAGTTTGGTGAGTAGTTCCTGGCAGTTCCATACTGTCTTGGATAAACAACGGCTAGAATCAAGAGCTTTTAGAGCTGCTTGACTGTCCGAGAAAATTTTGATTGACTTGCCTTTCCAGTTTCTATCGATGAGCCACTGTGCAGTCATATCAATGGCCTTAACTTCAGCCTGAAAAATGATTGCATGTTTGCCTAGGGAACATTTAAACTCAACCTTACCATTCCATGCAGCGGCTCCCGTACCATCATTGGTCTTGGAGCCGTCAGTGAACCAACTATTCCCTGTTATTCTCAGATTTTCAGAGTCCTTCGCCCATTCGTTCCTCTCTGGTAGCAGGACGTCATAGGCATGGTAATAGGTGGTTTTGGTAGGCATAACATCTGATGGTAGACCCAACACACTGTCCTGCTCATTGGCATTTTCCAGCCTGTTGGGCACCATGATGATCGCCTGCGGATTGTTGATTACCGCCTGTGTCAATCTATACGTCGCCCATCTAGCCTCCTTCTCCAGTACTATTTGAAGAGGTGGCAGATTTAGAAGACACTCAAGCGCTGCCGTAAGTGTAGTGCCGAAAGCGGCACTAATTGCCAGACACGCTTGTCTTTGTAAGGTAGATAATTTGATTCTCGCGGAGCTCTGTAAGCTCTTAGAGTATCAAGCTACTGCCCCATATGTTATCATTGGTCTTATGACCGCGATATAAAGCCAGTGCATTTGTCTGGGATGTATGCCCCATGTTTTGCCACAAATGCGTCTGCAGGTCCATAGTGACAGTTTCGCTTTTGCGGCAATTTTATCCAGATGCGCATTCCAGTTAAGTGTTTTATCTAAGGAAATTCCCAGATACTTCACTGTATTCGCAAATGGGATAGTTTCTCCTTTGAGTGAAGGTGGTCTTAGGTCTTCCAGCCTTTTCTTCCTTGTGAACGATACTATAACTGTTTTGTGTGGGTTCACAGATACTTGTTCCCTTTCACACCAGTCATAGACCACGGTTAGCACCTCTTGCAGATTTTTTGAGATAGTTCTTTGCATGTTGCTTCTAATCAGTATTACTAGATCATACGCGTATGCTTGCACCTCCACATCCCACAGCGAGAGGACCGCCAGCAGACCATCCATCAGGAGAGGCCACAGAAAGGGCGACAAAACCCCGCCCTGCGGACATCCCCTAACAGCCCTGAATCTGTAGCTCTCCCCCTGTAGGGTTGTTGTGTCCACTCTGCAGTTTAACATACTTCCGATCCAGTTCCTTATTTGTGGTTCAACCCCTCTTTCAGCTAATGATGTGTATAAGGAGTTTGGTAATGCATTATTGAATGCTCCTTCGATGTCTAAGAACACACCCATGGCGATAGTCTTGCTTTCTAACGCTTGTGTTATATTCCCGACAAGGTTGTTTAGTGCTAGTTCCGTAGATTTTCCGGTCTGATACGCATATTGGTGAGCATTCAGTGGATACTCACCAAGTGCACCCTTTCTAATGTGCACGTCGAGTATCTTTTCCATGCACTTCAACAGAAAGGAGGTCATACTTATTGGTCTCCATGAGTTAGGTGTTGATTCCCTACGTTCCATTTTTGGGATGTACACCACTCTGAATTTAGTCCAGCTGCTAGGTATATAATTACTCGCTAGGCTGGCTCTAAAAAGTTTGATTAATACCTCCAGAACGTTCTGCAGCAGTGCTGGAAATATTCCGTCCTCGCCAGGTGATTTAAAAAGCTGAAACGATAGAATAGCACTTTTAATTGTTGATGCATTAATGATGTTCTTGGGGACAATCCAGTCGCCCGCTTTTGGCCGATTTGGTCGGTCCCAAACAGGCCCCTCCTCATCATTATGCAAAATCCGACATACCGGGAAATGAGTCCTAGCCAGAAGCTCCAAAGTTTCCATGCCAGATTCCGTAAAGGATCCGTCAGGTCGTTTTAGCGATCCTAACTCCTGAACGGGTTCTCTAGAGAGGATTCTATGGATCCTAGCACTGCCAGGTGCATCTGTTATGCCCTGGCAGAAGGTTTCCCATGAATTCCTTTTTGCCTCTCTGATGGCTTTGTTGCAGTTCGTTAGAGCAGTTCTGTTTTGATCCCATATGCCGGTCTCTTTAGCTCTATTAAAGAGTTTATGAACCTCCTTCCTTTGTTTGTCAAGGGAGTGGTTCCACCAAGTGGTTCCTCTGTTATCCCTTTTAGTCGTGAGTGGACAGTTTTCATGATAAGCCGTATTTATGGCTGTCCTCAGTTGCTCAATCTCATCACGATTTGATATCTTTGCAATAGAGGTCCGCATCTGCTCCTGAAGGGTAAGACTAAAACCAGCCCAATCAGTACAATTAGGGTCCCTGTATTCAAAGATGGGTCTTTCCCTTGTTTTCAGATTGAAGAGAATATGTCTATGATCAGAGCACGAGGACTCTGATAACACTATCCAATCTGAGATCCTTGTGGATAGGAGATGATCGTTAGATCTAATACCTCCTGCCTATTGGCAGTTACAAAGGTTGGTTCAGAGCTCCTGTTATTAACAACCAGCCCCTCCCCTAGTAAATAATTGTATAATGACTCACCTCTTTAGTTGGTGTCCGTGCTGTCCCACACTGCATGGTGCGCATTGGCATCACATCCAACCAATAGATGGATGTTCTTCCTCCGACTGTAGGCGACTTCAATTGGAGGAGGTTGGTTTGATTCAGCGTCCCCAGGAAAGTAGGCAGAGCATACGATCATATCCGTTGCCCTGTCCCATGGGTATTTTGACAAGCGCTGTCGCCATGTCCCGTGAGCAATAATCTGAAATTATGAAAAATGTCATGTTGTTTTTGATGTTTCCAGAGCAAATTATCTTACCTGATGTATTACCTAGGCCTCGTATTTGGCCTGTGGTGGATAGCCAGGGCTCCTGGAGAAGGCCGATATCTACCCGCCCTTCATTAAAAGTTTTGCCAAGGATGTATGAAGCAGCCTTGGCATGTTGCCAAGTCTGCTCGTCCACCCCGTCCTTGTTTTTTCGACCCTTTAGTCCCCTTGCCAGGAATGGATTTTCCTTTCCCTTTCGGGGGGCCTGGTCGAGGTGCGACATTTTTTTAGAGGGATTTGGCTCCCTCTCTGCCACCCGATGTTAAAGCTGTTGCTTCCACCAATCCGGTCTCAGGTTTGGAAGCTCCTGTGAAGCCAGGATCAACCCTACCTTCAGCTTCCCCCTGAGGCGTTTCGGCGGAAGTGCCAGCCTCCTGTTCATGTGGGGCGTCTCTCCGTTCTCCCCGCGGCTTAGGACGGAATTGCACCTGTCCAAAGCCAAAGAAGGGTCTGAAGTCCATCCCCTTCAGAGTCGCCACTGATTCGTCATCAATGGCGAATGTCCAGGTTTGTCCTGGGCCTGATTCTTTCCGGTGTAGAATTACCCACTCCCGGGTGTTTAGACTGCGGATCATATTCCGCAGTCTTGCAAGAACCACTTCCAATATCAACCGTTTCTCGTTATCATCGGGTATGTATGCGATCCATACATGTGGTTTTGGCATGTATGGATCCAGCACTTGCAGCCAGCCTGTCCTAGCTGCACATCCCAGGAAGCGAACTTGAGGTCCGTCTTCCGTACGCTTATCTACAGACGTCATTATGGCGTTCTTTATCAGCTTAGTTTGACTGTTATCCAATGAGGCAGCCGGATAATCTGTGTGGACTATACCAACTCTAATGCCCCGCAGTGCCGCCCCATAGGATAAGCCAGGGGTGGTTGTTCCAGCCCTGTGCTTCTATTGCCTGTTGTTCAGGTGTGCTACCGTCAGATCGTGTGCGTTTTCCGCCCTGTAATCTGCTGGTGGAGGGGCGGTCTTCCTGCTCCCGAATAGTGGGTAGTTGTCTCCGTCCACTTCCCGGGTTCAGGTCTTCCTTATCCCCTTTTTTCCCTCAAGTGCCTTTTTCAAGGCTGTGGGGAGTCTAACCCCTCTTGAAGGAATCGTTTTAGACGTTTTTTCGCCGAATTTGGTAGCCTCCTTCTCCTGAGAGTAGGTTTCTCAAGATCGGCCAGCTCCCCTTCGGTCTCGCTCCTCTCTTCCTCTGTGGAGGTCAAACCTAACAGGCTTCTTTCCGCCCCAGAAGAAAGGCTACTGGTTTCAGGATTGGTTGGTTTATTTCCAGCCTCTCCTGTTGTTGTTGTTGGGTTGAGGTTGGTCTGTCCATCCTCAGCCTCCATTGGTTCAGGGTCTTGACCCTCCCTGATGGGTGACTTCTTTTGGATTTGTTCTGCCATAAAAATTCCCACGAGTAGCTAGGGAAAGGAGTCAACCACACTAGAGCCAACCACAGTAGAGCCCTGCATTGCTGTGGAGGGGCATAAGAATACGACAGGATGCTGCCTGGTTTCCTGAAGGCACGGTTGAGACATCATAACCCTGATGCCATTCAGTCCTTGGCACGTATGCTACACCGTGACTTGGGGGAATTTTTCGACTTGCCTAGTCTAGATCCGATGTCTTCAGTTTGCTAGCAGGGCCAGCTATGGCAGCATGTGGCTTTTCGCTCACAGACATCGGTCTTGACACACTTGAAGCCTATACCAGGAATGCACCGTAGTCCATTCCTAGGATACACTACAAGGAGCCCTTGGTCGAGACGTCTAAACGATCTCGTATACCATCACCCCCATAGCTATATACCATTATATTATTTTTATTTCCCTCAAATAGGGAAGTATTGTTTGTAATCGTAATCGCGAAAAAAGTCGAATCGATTTTGATATTTCTTCAGATATTTTAGATTTGAAACCTGACGTTTCGCCTTTGAGCCACCATCATAGTATAAGTACTTATTTATTTATTTTTTTTTTTAATATGCACCCTGGACCTGTATTATTTATTTTATTTTTGTAGCCGTTTGACTTTCTAAAAAAAATTATATTTCACCTTTGCCAAAAATTAATTATTATAACAAGAACAGAATATGTGCTTCAGATTGGTCTTAACTTCGTTTAGGTTTAAAGGCTCGGGTTTAGGGTTTAGATTCATAAAAATAAAAATTTAGGGGGCGTTCTCTTAAAGATGGGGCTTGTGCAAGGGAAGTCATGGGTAAATGTCCTTACCAATTTTTGATCTAGTGTTTCTTAAATTCTAGGAGCCACAGAAGAGAAAACGACCTTCTGGTGCAAAATTTCGAGAGCAAAAAAAAATCAGAGTTCAACAAAGGGAGAAGATAGCTAGGAGTATGAAACATTTCTTGCAAAAAAGTCAAGTTTCCAACACTGAAACGATAGAGGTAGGAGAAATTACAGTTTCTAAAGCGGCGCAATCACCATCTTCTGCAACATGTGAACCATCGATATCAACCCGTATTGAAAATTTTGCCTCTGTACAGTCAGCCATTCTAACAACTACGACTACAAGCCACACTTCTGACGATGAAGCTTCTACTGAAGTGGAGACTGAGATCACTAGTATTCTTCCTTGAGAAGATCCCGATTTATGGCCCAGAAGCATTACCAACGATGAAGTCAGAATATTGGTTGATCGTGGCCCTCCCTTGCTAGGACGTAATTATCAATTTCCTGCTAATAAGGACAAAAGAAAATTTTCAAGTAAGTACTTTGTTAGAAAACTAGGAAATGGAGTAGAAGCAGAAAGAATTTGGCTCATTCACTCAGTTTCGAAAAATTCGATATTTTGTTTTTGATGTAAACTTTTCAGTAAGACTTCTACTAGTTTTTCTGATACTCATGGTTTTTCTGATTGGCAACATTTATCCTTAGCCATTATAAGACATGAAACATCAATTATTGCACATAACGTTCACATGAATAAATAGATGAATTTTTAAAAAATGTTAAAATTATCCACAACTGTAAACGATCATCACTTATGGGTTTTAGAAACAGAAAAAAAATATTGGCATGACGTTCTAGAAAGAATTGTTGCAGTTGTTAAAATTTTATCCAGACAGTGTCTAGCTTTCCAAGGTTCTTCTAAAATACTTTTTGAGTATGATAATGGGAACTTCCTTAAAACTGTCGTGATGATTTAATCTTATGATCCTGTGATGAGTATAAAGATATGATGGATGGTCGTGCTTAATTTTAATTTTTTCTTGTTTTTTCAAAAATCTTGATCCACGCTAATGACGAAATTTCCATGCTAATGACTGATAAACTAAAAACGTATTAATTTAAGTGTAAAAAAATCCTGTTGGTTCTACTGTGGATACAAATTAGAAAATTACTTTCTCAATATAAAAAATAATGTTTATTCAAAGACAGTAAAAATCAACACATTATACAGAGAGTAGATTCTTAATAGTAAACATTAAAAATAAAACATATTTTTGAAACAAAGATAATTCTTAAATTAGGGCCTCAAACAAAGCATCTATCTCGTCGTGGTTAGAAAGTTTAAAGAGTCTGCTAGATACTGGTTCAGGGCAAAATTCTAGTTTCGACAAAATTCCAATAAGTTTCAGTTTTTGACGATCAAAAGTCTGTGGCCAAAAGAAACTTTTCCAGCTCTTGGACATACAATTCACCACTAAGTCATCTTCATGTATTTCCTCGATAATCCCTGAAACAGAAGATAAGTAAAAGCTTAATAATTACATTCTTTCTTAAGATTGGGAATTGCCGAGGGGGGTAACCACTCTATAAATGAGGTGTACAATAAGGGGTAATTTTAGTAATTTTCATGAACTTTTAGTAATTATTGGTATTTTTACAATTTTTTTTAGTAATTTTCAGGGAAACCAAACTGTAAATGTCGTGTACATTAAGTGGTAATTTTTGGTTTACATGATAGTTCGAAGTGGTTACCCCCTCGGAAATTGCGTTAACTTACCAGGGTACTACTCATAGTCAAATATAGCTGCGATATGCGATCCAAGAATTTGTCTTAGTATGTAGCGTAATTTGGTCTCGGGACGCACCAAAATGGACCGACTGCGCTTCCGTGGCATATTTGCATGAAAATTTTTCTGAAAAATCAACATGCAATAAGATTTCATTTTCCTTTAAATTGCTTTGCAATTTTTTTATTGATGAATATTGGTAGTTTATGTTTAAAATATGTCGTAAAAATTTGGGAAGAAGATTCTCTAATTCGTGTATCATTTGATCTGGTTTAGCTTCTATTTTGGTTTTTGCAGTTAACTGTGCAGTTATTTCCTTTTTTGTGTTGGCGCTGATCCTCTGTTCTCGTCGTGTAATCCATTTATCATAATGCAAAATATGTGTCCAGAATTTATCTGCCACATAATACAGTACTTTATTTCCCATACAGGTTTTGCATTTACGGGTTAGGCAGGTTTCATTTGAAGTAGAGCAACATAATTTTGAAATAACCTGATGTATGTGTTTCACCTTTATAATCTTGCTGCTCGAAACACTTAATACAATTAACCTCGTATTTTCATGGAGAATACATAGGCAAGTATCACGACTAGATACTTTCGGTTGAACAATCCAGAAGGGGCGTATTTTGCAAAATGCAGCATAAGATACCTTCGTAGCAGTATTTTCCTTCTTGAAGTCATCGTAGAGATTCTTCATGGAATTATTCAAGTATCTTGCTTCTTAATGCCTCGTCTTGTAATCGTGTCCTTCTTTCTAGGACATAATCGGGAGTTTTTGTCACTTAAGAAGTATTTAGTGATCATGTTTCTAGTATTGCTGAAACCGTTACTAGATTTTCGCTCATATTTAAACATTTCTGACCGCTTTTGAATGGATATGTGTCGAGCAGGTGGAAGAAATCCTTTGCATTCCTCTCAGAGTTTGTATTTTTTTAGATCTGGACCGTCAACAATTTTTGTGAATATTTGTTTTTTTATCACCTTTTAAGCTTCTAAATCTTAAAGTAAGGTTCCTTTTCATTATCTCACCAAAAAGTAATTTTCTTTTCACGACTTCGGGAACATTTGGAGTTTTATTAAGAATTTTCTGAACCTCTGTATTTGGCGTTAACACATCCCCCTTTTTTTCTCAATTTCTCTATAAAACTTCTTTTTGTAATATTCCATTTTGGAATGCAATGACCTATTTTCACGCTGTGCATTTATGAGATCTCTGTATGTTTTAGATCTGTTTCGATTCATAGCTTTTCTTCCTGCAATTTTTTGTCTTGATGGGGTACTTTTATTGCTACTGCAGGCAGAACTATCTGGAGTGTTGAACCTATTTTCCTCAACGGGTTCTAGATCTTCCAATTCACTTGCAGGTGGCGAGTTATCCGCCAGATTTTTTAAAAACTTTTTTAGATCTCTGTAATGTTTTGAGTTCACTTTCCAAGACTTTCTTTTTGCCTTAAGCTCTCTCCTAGATAAATCATTTTTTAATTTATTGTCTCCTTTTTCCTTTGCCCTTTCATATCTTTGATGCTTTTTTTCCTGTTCCATTTTGTATCTGTGTGGTTTATTTTTTATATTTTGTCGCCTTCTTCTTTCACATTCCCTTTTTTTCGTTTTTTTTTATCACTTTGCTTTTTCCTCGCCATTTTTTAAATTTGCAGACCTAAAAAAATATTACTATGATCGCAGTCATTCGCGTGAGTTTAACATCATTGGCGTGGATGCAAATATCCACGCCCATGACGAAAGTTGATAACCGCGCTAGTGACGAATGTAGCTTTTGTTGTAACTAAAAATTTTATTCTAGCCAATAAAAGCTTCATATTTTGTGCATGACACGGCTGTAACGAACAAGAAAAATATATTTACTTTGTTTAAACAGTATTTTTTGGCAAAAACTTACCTCCACACTAATGACGCTGCTTAAAAACACGCACGTGTTCAAACAGATGTCCGCCTTCCTTGAACGATACGATGCAACTGAAAGCGCGAACAGCTGTGTAAAAGTTAAAGATGGCAGAGAAATGCTCGCGGTGACGGTATTGCCACCTGTTTGAAAATATATTTGGCGGTTAATTTCAACGGTTTTGTTTCACCCACGCTAATGACGGTAACACTTAGGGACAAACTTTGGGTCGAGGTCTTTCAGTTATAAAATAACCTGAATACATTAATATTAGTAGTCTGATTTGCCTTTACTAAATATTTTGCCATATCGGCAAGGCTGACTCAATTTAACTATCTCGCAGAATTAATGTTTTTTTGATAAAAAGTGAGGCTGGGGACATCCACGTTAATGACGTTTTCAATATATATTTTTTTTATTTTTGACATAAAAAACACTTTTTTCTTCGAGAACTAGGGAGGGGGGGAGAGAGGACACTTCGTATTAAAGAGTCCTATATCGAAGATCTATTAAAAATTATTCTTAATTGAAATATTCCATAGGGACACCAAAGTGTTAATTTTTAAAGAAATACCCAAATAAGCAAATTAAAAATTTTAAAAATGTATTATGTAACAACAGCATAAAGTTCTTAAGGCATTCAATAAAGGTTGCTGATAGTTTTTTAACCATTCTACACTAAATTCTTAACAAAAACTGGACAAATTTGGGCGTGGCACCCAAAAATTGTTGCCGATTATCCAGCGGCGCTTTTCTCCACCTCCCCCCTTTAAGGGGCGCCAAAATATTTTCGGTACGCGGTCGTTGATAACCCTTGCGAGGGCTCTGAGAAAAATTAATATTAATTGGCCGATATTGACATAGGCACGCACTGCGTTTTCAAAACATATGAAGGATAGAAGAATCGATTTGATTTACAAAAACATAGCTACAGAAAAGGTGATAGAATTACCTTAAGAATATTATTAAGCGTTTTAGTTTTATTTATAATTACCCATGGTTTGGTCAGAGCAGGTACAATGCCTTGTAATAATGACGACACTAGCAAATCTCATAAGAATACACCTGGTGTCATTGATGACGTAACATTGCATTTCTAAAGAAAAAAACGTAAGACATTTTGGCCGTGCCACCCCGAAATTTTGACCCACTTGCTAATAAACGCACGAGCCGCGCCTGCCTTCCACGATAATTCAAACTGACAAATTTAAATATGTTTTGAACTTGAGGCTACAAAAATAAAAAAAAAACTAATAAAAAATATAAATTTTTTTATTTCAAACAGGCAAAAAATAATAGCATCACTTAACTTCTTTAATAACGTGTTTTTCTCTTTCAGGTAGAAATGGTACTTCACCTTTCTTAGAATGCGACCTTCGGTTACTCTCTTTTCTTTTTTGTGTCTCCCTAATTGTTCTCAACTCCTTCTGAGCATTGTAGATATGTTTTGGCACCTGTCTATGTCTACTTATTCGCTTTATTTGTGGATGACTAGCGAACTTTTCCTTTAGCGCTTCAGCGTATCGTAGAGCAGTTCTTTCTCTTGGTCTCAACTAAAAAAAAAAAAAGCATAAGAGCAATTGAATATAAGCTTCGCATATAACGATAAAGATACCTATGTAAAACAAAGATTATAAGCAGTGTTGCCAGAGTAACAAAGTAAAAAGTCGCCACAGACTGGTATGAAAAGTCGTCATTTTATCGTCATATCTTCTTTGAAATAATCAAGGCAGTAAACTGTCAATATTAAGTACATTTTTAACGTTTTTTGAAATACAAACCAAAACAAGCTTTATGTCTCAACTTTATTAATATTGAAAAAATAAATAAATAAATAAACATTAAACTATTTTCAGAGATGTAGCAGGGTAAAAAATAAAAATAATAATACAAGATGCCGATTTCCAATTTGCCGGTGCAAATGAATATTGTATAATGCTGCAATAAGCAATATCAGGTTGGATTGCGGTTGCGTGAAACCAAAACATTTTATGTGCCGCCGCTGCGCGCCATGCTTCGGGAAAGCCTCGAAATTTGACAGTCCAAAGCACACCACGGTGCGTTCAGATATAAGACACTCAGGACAGGAATGATTGTGATGTAATTCGCTTAAATATATTGTATAAAGCGTATGTATTAATGATAATATTAGATTCTTTTAATTTTTCCATTTGATAACTAATATGAAAAAGTCGTCAAAAATTCCATTATTTTAATAAATCGTCGCCACGCTTTAATCAAGGCAAAAAGTCGTCATTTTGGCGACATGTCGCCCTAAATGGCAATACTGATTATAAGAGACACCCAATAGAGTGTCAGAGTAAGCAGACACAACACACACACACACTCAAATATTTTTAAGGAATACATAATTATAAAATACCATTAAATGGGAAAATCAGAACCAGACTGCAGTAGCATAAAGACGGATTAAACTTGGATGGGCAACTATTAGAAAATGAGCCTATATATTAAAATGCTAAATAATAACTAAACCGGACGTTTAATTGTTTTTTTCCCTATTTATTTATTTATAGTATACAACAACAGCTTACAAATAATTTACTGCCTAAAGATCTAAAACCAAACTGCGAACGTCTTCAATAAATGCGTTCTACCTGCCATAACTTATGGTTTTTAAATAAGCAGAGTTTCTGCATAAAGCTCTCATAGGCTTAGATAAATCAGAGAAGTACGAAGAGTTCAGTTGGAAATCATTGCAGGGCAAAATCTGAATTAGACAAGTCCTTAACTGAAAAGCATGGAATGGAAGTAATTAAAAGGGGCCTACATTCTGCAGTGGCTGAACAAACTACAAAAATAAGTTATGAAGCTTCTGACATTAAGGTTTGGTCGAGGGTTTGGTAGTATATGTACCAAATTTTAAGTCACAAGACATAAAATGTGTAAAACGAACTGCTTTTGCAATCCACCCCCAATTCTCAAAAACTTGTTACCTAGTTTCATACAATGTAAGGTATATTTTTCTTGCTGTCAATTTAATTAATTTAACACCAAGCTTTAACATGCTGTCCTGTAACAAAAAAACGTATCACATACATATTCAAAAGCCACATATACACTCATATACATACATTGATTCATTCATATCCACATTCCACTTATATTCCTAGCATTTTTCCAAATCTGAAGCCTTGAAAAGGTCAAAAATCACTTCATCTATCAAATTCAAATACATATTTTATAGAAAGTAGAATTATTATGTAAATGGCAAGTTTGTCTTAAATATTATTATTTTTTAAAATTAATTTGCTACCAGAGTACAGTAGGGTAGATTTACTTACAGGCCCTAATTTTTCAGAAGCTCTTGCTTTCCATATTCGAATATTCATCTCATCTGATCCACTGATAATAAATTTGTTGTCCAAAGTCCAATGTACACATGTCAATCTCTGCATTCTCTTGGTATGATATATTTCTCGAGAATGTCCGTGTCCAGCTTCGAATATCCTTATTGATTTGTCATAGCTACCTGATACAAATTCCTTCCCAGTTGGAGAATAATCTACAAATGTTACTGCTCCTACATGATCCCTGTGCACATTTACTGGTTTTCTAAGATTACGTGTATCAAATGTGTAGAGACTAAAATTATTAAAATAGATCTCTTCAAAAATTGATTAGGAATAGAAAATATCTTAATTTAATAAAATTCTTAACATTCTAAATGCAGACATTGGAACAACTAATAATCGATAACTAAATAAGTATTTATAACAAGCACTGTTTAGAGTGCCTATATCAAAATTCAAAGTTTAATTTATTTATTTCAAATACTTAAATAAATTTATCAATTACACTGAGCCTATAGTTTATCGACTGGAAAACCCAAGGGAAAACCACACTTTTTGCTTGACATGTATTTACTGAAATTAAGAATAAACTAATCTTATAGGGTGAAATTTTCATAAAAATTCAAATTCAAAAATGCTTTATTGTCACGAAAAAAATTCATTGACAAAATTAAAGAAACTTATAGCCTAGTTCTATAAATCCACCGCCAATCGGTGCAAATATTGAAATCAATATGTAAGTAATTACAGTCTAACCTTACATAAAAATTAATAATTAAAATATGAAACAAGAATGACACATATATTAGAAATATAACTACTATACAGACAAGATAACAAAAAGGACAAGTGTCAAAACCCTAGCAGTATAATTAAAATACATCTTTCAAGAAATCATCCCCATCATAGTGAGCTCTCCCACACAGTAGCTGTTAACTGTTTTCCTAAATTTTGTTAGATTAGAGATCTGTCTAAACTCTTGGGGCAAGTGGTTACTGGTAAAACAATTTCATACTATTAAATATAAGCGAGTTTCTAATTTCAGAGCATAAAGGTATTGGAAATTAAATTTTGTGTGGGTCCCTTAATCCATATACACGACTAGTTATCAATTGAGGCCTGTGCTTTTTATAAATCAAGCATACTGTTTCCAAAATAAACAAAGAGGGCAAGATAAGAATTCCATGTTCCAAGAATAAATGTCTACAATACGCGTGCACTCTAGTCCCAAACATGCCTTGCAGCTATCTTCTGCAAAATAAACATGCTCTGAAATAAATGCCCTAATCATAATCCCCAGAAGCATACTACTAGTGATTCAAAACTACTGGTAATTTATTTTTTGGTAAGAATATTGGTAATATTACGTAATTTTCGGTATATTGCTAAACAGCGTCGAAAAAGCTCTCTTTTTAAAATATCAAAATCCATCAAGAGAACAGAGCTTCAAAAAGTTTAATAACATACACAATAATTGAACTTAAAACTTTCATCACAGTCTAATACAAATTTTCAACCTAAGTACAAAAAAAGACAAATCGATTAAATATATGTACAGGGTGTTCCAACGAGGACTGAACAGGCTTGTTTTTGACCTTCCCTGTATTTTTAAAACAAACCAATATAGCCATTCGATGTATTTTTTTCTGCTAAATTCAAAAGTTTAACCAAAAAAAAACATTTGAACCAAAAACAAAAACTTACGCCATGGATGAACTGTGTCTTAAATGGAACACCCTGTATATTACTACATTTTTGGACTCTCTAGAGAAATCTAAACATTTCGTGTATAATAACCTATACCTATCTTTAACTGTTTACGAAATATTGACAGTTGAAAGTCGGGCATTTTGACAGGCTCTAAAATCTAAACCGCGTGAGATCAAAGAAAACAATTTGCACATTTCTATCCTAGGTTTTCATAAGCTATCGGATGACACTAATTCGGAATTTAACCGGAGGATAGAATTAACCGGAACTTTTAAACCTCCGGTTAAATATATAGTTAACTTGTGTAAATATACGACGACGAACACAGTCGGTGGTGGTGTTTTTTCTTTGGTTCGTTAATATCGTTTGTTTCGGTGTTTCCCGGTTATTTAAATTGTAAAATTTTGCACAGTGTTAAATTGCATCACCAGCTATCCTTCTCTAATCTTTTAAGTTTGTTTTAATCATAATTTGGTAGTTAACGTACATTTTCTTTCCTGTTTCGTGCCTGCATTCCGTATCGTAAAAGGTGCAAAAACCGTAGTTCCAAACATTGATAAGACCTACCTATAGTGCGTTTCATCTGCACATCTCAGTGCTTTCCGTGCATTTTGATTTAGGTCCAGCTATAGTTGGTTTCACTTCGACGATTCATCAACGCTGGTCATGGCATGCTCAAAGTGTGAGGCTGTGCTGAATGATAAGGAGGTAAAATATAGGATAACTTGTGATTTCTGTGGAGCGGTGAATTGTTTATCATGTTCCAATTTCACTACCTCAGAGGCCCAAGTCACACAGTTGAAGAGTAGAACAATGTTGTATGCCTGTAGAGATTGTGTAAATGTTGTTAAATCACACAGTAAGGAGGCGCAAGGAGACAACATATCCAGCATGAAGCAACAACTGCAGGATGTTTTTAATTCAATGTACAGTAGGCTCTCTAACAAGCTAAATCAAAAGGTCGATGGTTTAAACAACTCATTTTCGGATAAATTCGCTCATGTCCACAGTCAGTTGGCTGCATTCGGCACCAAGCAGGATACCTGTATGGGCGTACTGAGTGACGTATCCAGCGATATCTCCTTAATAAAAAGCAATGTTACTAATTTGAATATTTCTAAACGCACTTCACTTCAAGAACCTACCGGTGTACTGGAAAATAGTAGCATGGTTGCTACCACAAACAGCAGCAACAATAATAAGGGCATGGATGCATGCGCTCCTAGAATACTTGAACTTGAACGCAGAAACTCAGAACTTCTCAGGAGGATGGACTTTTTGGAGAAAGAACAACAAGGGTTAAAAACTCAATTGTCCATTGCTAACACCAGTGTAGTGCAGCAAATGCCAACAGGTGAGCTGAATTTTCCATTGCCTGGCGTGGTCCATAAACAACATAAACAAAATAAAGAATCATCATTAAAAGGAAAGTCTTTACAGGGAACTCCTCAGGTTTCTGCAGGTTCATCTTCCCAGAGGGGTACACAGCAGCCAATTATAGGTACAAGTAGTAATGGCAGTGGCCGTCTTACAGCTGCCGAAAGACGTCAATGGCTGTATCTTGGTCGATGCGACCCTAACACTACTGAAGAGACTATACTGGAGTATGTCAAGGATCAGCTGCTGATTTCTGATGTAAAATGCTTCGTCCTTGATAAGAATGAGGATGTGGCATCTTTCAAGATTGGCGTCAAGGACTCAATTCTTAGTGGATTACTTGACCCGAACCTCTGGCCTGCTGGTACAGCAATAAAGGAGTTTCGTCCCCGGCGCCCTTTTAGAACCAATAACGGGACTGGAAATTTTCAGCCCGGAGGAGGGGTGGATCAGCGTCACTAGAAGATGCAACGCTGGTAACAACTGGTACAGAACCAGAATGTTCGAGGTCTAAAAACAAAACTTAGTGACTTTCTGTGTGCAACTCTTGCTGAATCGTACGGTTTAATAGCCCTAACTGAGACTTGGTTGGATGACACGATTAGTGACTCTGAATTTCTTGACGCGCGTTATGTGGTTTACCGGACGGACAGAAACTCTGATAATAGTAGCAAAACTCGTGGTGGTGGTGTTCTGCTCGCTGTCAATAACGTTTTTAAGTCTCGACGCCTAACTTTCAACAACCCTGCAGTGGAAGAGGTGTGGGTGTCCGTGACAATTGGGAACCGGGTGTACTGTATGGGTTGTGTGTATATTCCTCCCTCTATGGATATCACGTACTATGAGTTGCATTTAAAATCGGTAACTCAAGCTTGTGAATTATTTGACAATGTATTCGTCATAGGCGATTATAATCTTTCACACATAACTTGGTGTTTAAATGAGGACCTCTTAGGTTTATTACCGGGAAATGTAAGATCTGTTACGGACGCTTTATTGTGTGATACTACTGCGTATTTGGGTCTATCCCAATATAATGATATAACCAATGTTAATAATGCTATTTTAGACTTATGTTTCGCAAATTTTGAGCCTCACTCAATTGCTAGATGCGGTGGTTTAGTCAATTGTGATCCTTACCATCCGGCGTTAGAGTTGTCTTTATCTCAGAGTGAGAGGGCATGTTTGAGCCCTGCAGATTGTGTCTGTTATGACTTCGAAAAAGCCGAATTTTGCGTGATTAACAATTACTTTCTTAATTTTGACTAGATCTCAATTTTAGATGATGACATGGATATTTCTGTCGGAAATTTCTATTCTGTAGTGTACGACTGTTTCAATATGTTCGTACCTCTAAAACGGCGCCGCTTTGGTGAACGTTTTCCTGTCAGGTTTTCGAATACCTTAAAGAATAAAATACTTGAAAAGAAAAAAGCACACAGAATTTTCAAGATCTCAAATTGTATTGCTGATTACGATTCTTTCAGTGTGCTGCGCAACCAATGCAGGGCTCTGACTAGGGAATGTTACGATCAATACATAAAGAATACTGAAAACTCTATTTCTTCCAATGTAAAGTCTTTTTGGAAGTACATAAGAAATCAGAGGGACCAGGGTACAGTTCCAGGGGAAATGTTTCTTAATACAAGCAGTGCCAATAATTGCGTTGATATTTCGAATCTCTTTGCAGAGTTTTTTGCATCTGTGTACAATCCGAAAAGACTATCAAATAATATATCTGTTTTGAGTGACAATGATATTATCTCTAAAATCCCTTTAACCGCCAGTGACTTGGAAAGGTTGTTGTCTGAGGCTGATATAAGTAAGGGGCCTGGTCCTGATGGCATCCCAAATCTCGCTCTGAGATCATGCTCTCGTACCCTCTATATTCCTCTAATGCACATCTTCTCACAATCCCTTGCTACTGGTCTTTTTCCTGAAGTCTGGAAACTATCCTACGTAACTCCTATACACAAATCTGGTAGCAAGGGAGATGTAAGTAACTATAGGCCTATTAGTATTATCTCTGCAATACCAATGTTGTTTGAGCGTCACGTTGAGAGGCATCTCTCGTACCCGTTTTCTAACATAATCCTGAGTCAACAGCATGGTTTTATTTCTGGTAGGTCTGTAGATACAAATTTATTTCTTTTTACAAACTTTATTAATAGAACATTTGAGGAGAATTGTGAGACCCATGCTATATATACTGATTTCAGTAAGGCTTTTGACAAGGTTAACCACAGTTTGTTGCTCTCGAAGTTGGCATGTTATGGGGTCTCCGGGTCTTTATTCTCTTGGCTGGAATCATACTTATCTAACAGAAAACAGCAAGTGAAAATTGATGGTTATTTGTCAGTACCTTTCTGTTCCACCTCTGGTGTGCCTCAGGGATCCCGTTTGGGGCCATTTCTTTTTAGTTTATTTATAAATGATCTTGGTGTTTGTCTGTCATCACATTTCTTAATGTTTGCTGATGACATGAAATTATTCTGTCAAGTATCATCCATTCAGGATGTATTGATCTTGCAGAATGATCTGTGTTTGATTTCTGACTGGTGCCAGCGCAATGATATGCTGCTCAATATTAAAAAATGCTTTTTCATGAGGTTTAGTAGGCTTCTATGTAGACTTCCTGTCCAATATCATATAAACGATATTCCAGTTAAAGAAGTATCTATAGTCAAGGATCTCGGTGTTTACTTGGACACTAAATTGACGTACACTGAGCATTTCGAAGTTATTGTTGGCAGGGCCAATAGAATGTTGGGATTTATTAAGAGGTCTTGCAGAGATTTTACTGGTGTGAACGTATTAAAGGTACTATATATGTCACTTGTTAGATCTATTCTGGAATTCTCTTGCATTGTGTGGTCTCCATATTATCAGACCCACATAAATAGACTCGAACAGGTACAACATAAATTTATTAAATTTGCAAAGTACAAACTTCTCCTTCAAAACATTTATCTTGGTGAAGAGCAGACTATGTCATACCTGGGATTGATTTCATTATCCTGTAGGAGGGAATACTTCGATGCCTGTTTTGCTTTTAATATTATCAATGGTTTCATAAAAAGCCCCGAGTGCCTGGAACTCTTTCAATTTCACATTCCTACTTACTGAACACGAAGTAAAACACTTCTTCACATACCTTACTGTAGAGCGTGGTACTTGCTGTTCAGCCCCATCAATAGGATTTCAGCTAATGTAAACAAGCATTGTGAAAGGCTGAATTTCTTTAATAGTTCAAAGGTTCGTTTTAAGAGTGAGGCTAAATGGATAATTTTAGATTAGTTTAGATTAGTGTAAATGTAATAACTAATTACTTACTTGAAAATGTTGATACGTTGATGAATAAATAAATAAATAAATAAATAAATAGATAAATTCAAAGTTGTCAGTAGCTAGCTTATGAAATCCTAAAATAGGAATGTTCAAACCGTTTTCTTTGATCTCTTGCGGTTTAGATTTTAGAGACTGTCAAAGTGTCAATATACCCGACTTTCAACTATCAATATTTCGTAAACATAATATTATACACGAAATGTGTTTAGATTCCTCTAGAGAGTCCAAAAATGTGGTAATATACAGGGTGTTCCGTTTAAAAAACAGTTCATCCATGGTGTCCATCCAGTCTTTTGTTTTTGGTTCAAATGTTTTTTTGGTTACATTCAATATAGCAGAAAAAAATACATTGAATGGCTATTTTGGTTTGTTTCAAAAATACAGGAAAGTTCAGTCCTCGGTGGACCACCCTGTACAAGTTTATTACAAAAAAGTAACAAAATATTTTGCTATGCAGTGAACCCAAACCTCATAGCAAACAGCTTTAAATAAAAAAATATTTAAAAAAAACAAATAGTAACTCTACTAACTCTTGTAAAAAAAATATGAAAAAAGGTAGCACTGACTTGACTTGCATATATCACAAAACAAAATCAAAAATGAAAACTTAAAAGAAACCTTGTGCATGTCATGTTCGCTATCGCTACACGTATTTTAGTGTGTTGCAACAAGCAAAAAATCCGTTATGAATTTTAAATCGCGGCGAATTCTACGTAACCAAGTATATATAACGTTAAACCGACTATTACCCGGAAAATTACCGAAACTTTTAGGGAATATTACGGTAACAAAGGAATGTTACTCAAGGGGAATGGTAATATTACGGAATATTGCGTAATATTACCGTAATTTCTGATGGTAATATTCACACCATGCATCACTACATACTACGTACTGAAATTGGTCCTATTTCTAAAAAGCTTTTTAAGACTGTTATTATATCTGCATTAATTCCACCTTATCCCAGTGCAAAGGCAATGCATTAGTGCGATGGCTGGACTAAACTACAGAGAATGCTGCCAACGATCCTTTGTCAACTTGGAGTCTTTACCCTGCCCTACTGAGTTGCATAAATCATATTATTAAAAATCCTAGTGAGCACATCAGGAATGGTGACACTAACAACTATAGCACCAGAACTATGAATAATTTGTCAGTAGAACATCACACAAATACAAACTGTAAGAGTTGATGGCAAAAGTTATTTTGCTATATAGCTTTACTAGGTTTTACCATATCTTATCTGAATAAAACAGTGTTTCGTGGTATAATTAAATAGACACGTGAAGTTTTTTGTTTGTATAGATTTATTTTACATTAGCTTACTAAAAATACGTAAAGTTCGTGAATTAAATTGTAGCGCTATTTTGTTGCTTGTCGTCTTGAGAGCGAGCGAAGAGAGAGAGAGAGTCTTCCAATGGCCGCCTCGTGCCTTGCGCGCGGCGTTGCAACTTTGCGTCATCGTTGGGGGAGCATAGGGCAAACATGCCGCCCGCCTTGAAAACCCTGCGGTTTTAAACATCTGAATTTGGAAGGATGCATAACTTGACAGCGGGACGCTTCAGAACTGAAGTTGAGGTTCTAATCGTAGCTGCTCTTACGACGCCATCGGAACCCGGATGGATTTGTTGGACGACACCCATTTGCCATTTTAGAGGTGGTAGGCCGTCTTCTTTAATCAAAACAACACAGCCTGGCTTCAATATGGTCGGAAAATTTTGCTTCCACTTCGTTCTCTGCTGCAATTCGGAAATGTATTCTTTGGACCAACGGGTCCAGAAGTGCTGGATCATTTTTTGAAGTCGTTTGAATTTAGTGAGCCTGTTTTCAGGTATATTTAGATAATTCTCATCAGGTAAGCTAGTTAATTCTTCTCCTATAAGGAAGTGCGCAGGAGTTAAGGGTTGTGGATCGGAAGGATCAGGGCTGAGAGGAGAAATAGGCCTTGAATTTAAACACGCTTCTATCTGTGTGAGAATAGTGGAATATTCTTCAAAAGTGAGTGGGGTAGACCCGAGAACCCTTTTAAGATGGAACTTTGTTGCTTTCACCCCTGCTTCCCAGAGACCCCCGAAATGTGGAGATCTAGGAGGTATGAAATGCCATTTTATACCGTCCTCACTAAGCTTTAGTTGAATATTATTGTTTTCCCTTTTGAAGAATTTATGAATTTCGTTTTGAGCCCCAATAAAATTTGTACCATGATCTGAGTAAATGTCTGAACTCGTGCTCCTTCTTGCAAAAAATCTACGCAAACAAGCCAAAAAAGAATTGGTAGATAAATCGCTGACAATTTCTAGATGTATAGCCCGAGTGGACAAACACACAAAGAGGCACACCCATCCCTTTACCGCTTTGTAGTTCCTAGTTAGCCTATCCTTAACGAGAACAGGCCCCATGTAATCAATACCACATGCTAAGAATGGCCTATTTGGTTTTAAACGTTGGGATGGTAAATCTCCCATTACGTGTTGAATAGCAGAGGCATCAAACCGGAAACACTTAATGCACGATCTCACCACCTTCCTAACAAGATTTCTACCAGAAATTGGCCAAAACTTTCGCCTTATAGAAGCTAAGAGCATTTGAGAACCTGCATGGAGCAATCTGAGATGCTCATGCTCAGCAAGTAATAAAGTAAATTTATGTTTAGCAGGTAGAATAGCAGGGTGTTTTTTTATCATATGGAAAATCTGAATTTCTTAATCGACCCGCCACTCTTAAAACATGTTGTTGGTCTAGAAATGGATTAAGCATCAGGAGTTTACTTTTAGCCGATATTTGTTTTGAATTACTCAAATCTTGTATTTCTTGTTTAAATTCAACATTTTGAACCATCCTTATTAGAGTTATTAAGCCCGCATTCAGCTCCTTTACGTCTAAATTACCACACTGTCTTTCATTTTTTGGAACCCTGCAATTATTAATAAAGCGAACACAGTACGAAATCACTCTTTGCAATGTACGAAACGACGAAAACCTAACAAAAATATCACATTCAACAGCAGTCGCAGTTGAAGTTGCCGTTAAAGAAGTAGAATTTGTTCTCCTTTCAGGAAGATTTAACATAGTAATAATATTAGCTGAAAATTTAGGCCAGTTCTTTTCAGGCAATAATAACCATGGTGGGCCTTTCCACCATAATTCACTACTAAGAAGAACACCAGGACTTACACCCCTAGAAAGAAGATCAGCTGGATTTTCTCCCGTCTTTATGTAATGCCAATTATCAATATTTGTCAATTCATGAATTTGGGCGATACGATTTGCCACAAAGATTTTAAATGCCTGTGATTCAGATTTAATCCAAGACAATACTATCATCGAATCGCTCCACAGGTATATTTTATCAACTGAAATATCTAATGAATGCATTGCCTTGTTTATAAGTTCTGCAAGAAGCAAAGCAGCGCATAATTCCAGCCTAGGAATAGTAGTAGTTTTGAGCGGAGCCACTCGAGTTTTTGCACATAACACACTTGTAAAAACAGTGCCACAACTATCAGTCGATCTTAGAAAAATGCAAGAACCATAGCCTTGCTCACTAGCATCTGAGAATCCGTGTAACTGAACAGAAACATAATTCTTTAAAAGCACTTGTCGAGGGATTTTTAAATCATTTAAGTCAACCAATTGTTCTTGGAAATTTCTCCATTTTAATGCCAAATCAAGAGGTAAAGATTCATCCCAAGCCAACTTATGTTGCCATAAACGTTGGATTATAATTTTAGCTGTTATAACAATGGGAGCAATGAGACCTAATGGATCAAAGATTTGTGCTATGCATGATAATATCTTTCGTTTGGTAAAATGATTATTAAATGGAGTTTGAATAGAATATTTTAAAATATCATGCTTTGGCTCCCAATATAAACCGAGTGTTTTTAGCTGAGGATTATCTCCAAAGTAAACATTATTACTTGAGCTGCTGATATCGTCTGATGATGAACACCCTGGGATCATTGCATTGAAACTTTCTTAGCTCAAATCCAGCTGAACTAAGAGCCTTTATTACTTCTTCTTTAATAAATTTAACTTCGCCAATAGTACTTCCACCTGTGCAAAGGTCATCTACATAAAAATCCCTGGCTATTATTTTACTAATTATAGGTTTGCTTTCAGAAAGTTCCAAGGAAATTTCCTTAAGGCACCTAGTTGCTAGATATGCAGCAGGACCAGTACCATAGGTAAGCGTATTTAAAAAGTATGGTCGAATTTCAAGAGACGGTTCAGACCGCCAAAGAATCATCTGTAGACACCGCTGTTCTTCATTTACAAGCACTTGTCTGTACATCTTGGCAATGTCCCCAGTGAGAAGTATGTTATGTTTTCTTGAACGCAGCAAAATCGAAAATAAATCGTCCTGCACAGTGGGACCAACTAATAGAATGTCATTCAGCGAGTAGCCACTGCTTGATTTAGAAGACCCATCAAACACCACGCGGAGTTTTGTTGTGGAACTTGAATTATTTAACACACAATGATGTGGAAGAAAAAAGGGAGTAACATATTTTAAGGCTTCAAAGTTAGTCTCAGTCATATGACCTAGAGATTCATATTCCTGAATGAATTTGGAATAATCATTTTTAAGAGATGAATTCTTATATAACCTTTTTTCTAAATTTAAAAAGCGTTTTTTGGCAATCTGCAAAGAATCTCCTAACATTGATACAGGATGTTTGAGAGGTAAGAAAACCATAAACCGCCCGTCGGGCATACGTGTCGTGGTAGATATAAAATTATCTTCACATTTTTTATCCTCTAATGATAAAGGAATTTTCATATCAGATTTCTCTTCAATTTCCCAAAATCGAGTCAATTGCTGTTCTAGATTTTTCGCAACGCTGAGATTGCATGAAATGTTATGCATTTCATTATGTAAAACATTGCCTGATATAACCCAGCCCAATTGTGTCTTTTGAATAATTGGTAAGTTTTTACCCAGTTTAATTTGGCCTATTGCCAATAAATCCCAAAATTTATCAGCCCCTAATAGGATATCAATAGTTCCTGGCTCATAAAAACTTGGGTCTGCAAGAATTAAATTTGGAGGAATTTTTAAATGAGATACATTTATAGGCAAATATGGAATTTTATTAGTTATCTTTGGTATCACTAAACATTTTAAGTTGCACTCAAAAGAATTGTGACGTGCTTGAATTGTCACCGTTGTTTGCTTTAAAATCGTAGAATTAGTATGCCCAATACCCGACACAGAAATATTTGCCTGTTTAGTACATAACCCAAACTTATTACAACATTTTTCAGTAATAAAGGATGATTCGCTCCCGCAATCCAGCAAAACCCTACAGGAATGTACAGTACCTTGCTTATCGAACACATCTACCACAGCAGTAGACAACAAAACCCTTGGAAAGTAACTCGAATTATTATTACAAGACTGCTGTAAGAGCGTATTATTCGCATCTGCTCGAGCCTCCCCTAACTCGGTGGTAGCCCCCACTATCATAGTTGAAATATTTGACGCTAGGGCTAGGAGAGAAGAATCCTCGATAGAAACGTCCGAGGGAGCTGGAGCCAGCTGAGAATTTGCGATTGAAGCATTCGAGGTCACTAGAGTGGTAATGGGGTTGCTAGGTGTATCTTTATTTTGTTGAGAGGTATCATAACTATTATGCAATAATGTGTTGTGTCGTTTATTACATTTTCTACATGGTGGTGATCGGCATTGATTAGTTTGGTGATTATTTCTAAGACAATTAAGACACCATTTTCCCTTTGTAGCCTCTGCTAATCTTTTATCAACACTAAATGAAAGAAACATTTTGCAATTATACACAGTGTGATCTTTTTCACAGAAAGAACAAATAGGAAAATGAGTTGCAGGAAATGAATGTCTTTTAACCTTCTGTTGATTTAATTGCAATGTTTCTAAAAGCCTACATTTCTCATGCAGAAAATCGGTAAAAATCTTAAGAGTAACATCAACATGTTTTGAATATTCAATTTCCCATTCCCTTCGAGTAATTTGATCAAGTTTTAACGACATCATGTGTATAACCAAAGCGTCCCAAGAATCTACTGGTTGCTTAAGCACTTCCAAAGCTCTTAGATGTTTATTTAACCCATCCAATAAACTTCGTAAGCTCAAATAGCATTCAGATTTTACAACTTCTAAATCAAACAATGCTTTTATATGATTTTTAATTAATATTTTGGGATTCTCGAACCTTTCAACCAGCAAATTCCAAGCTACACTATAGTTATCTGCAGAGCTTTCAAGCGATTTTAATAAGTCCGCTGCCTGATTTTTTAAAGATAGCCTCAAATAATGAAACTTTTGCACATTCGGAATGGATTGATTATCATGTATTAGTGACTTAAAAGTATCTTTATAAAATAACCATTGATCATATGATCCATCAAAATGTGGTAAAGGAATCGGCGGCAACTTAACATTAGGAACTAATAGTTGAGAGTTTTGTGATGAATTATTACTAATTTGATCATCTGCAATTGCATTTTTCAATGTATCTTCCAAATATGTTTTAGCCTTGGCAAGATAATGAAAATAATTATTTTCAAAGTCTAAAGTCTCTTGCTCTAAAATTTCAGAACTTACTTCAGTATCAATGGCTTCAATTTGACTTTGAATGTCATAAATTGAGTCTAGAACGGATTCTACCCTTGAAATTCTTAATTCAAGTTCTTTAGGTTGAACAGAATGTTCGTCAGAATTAATTCTATTGATAAAATTTTTAAATTGGGTGAATCTAGTTTTAATATTCTTTTTTTGATTTTTAAGAGCTTGTAAACTAGCCATTTTTATGATTAAGGCTTAAATAAACAAGAAATCATATATGTATTAAGCAGATAAAATCGTGGAAAATATCAGGATAAGCATTTGTATAAATAGGATTAATATATTAGGAACATGGAACGCACTGACCTTTTGCTGATTGCGGCTCCAGCTCGTCCAATAGTTGCCAGTCACCTTTCGTCGCGTCGCCTCCAATGGAGTAGCCTTAATGGAAGCCGGACACCGGTTGATCTGTAGATTTATTTCGCTGATATTCCTTAGAATCCAAGCCGAAGGACCATATGTTTCGTGTTATAATTAAATAGACACGTGAAGTTTGTTGTTTGTATAGATTTATTTTACATTAGCTTACTAAAAATACGTAAAGTTCGTGAATTAAATTGTAGCGCTATTTTGTTGCTTGTCGTCTTGAGAGCGAGCGAAGAGAGAGAGAGAGTCTTCCAATGGCCGCCTCGTGCCTTGCGCGCGGCGTTGCAACTTTGCGTCATCGTTGGGGGAGCATAGGGCAAACAAACAGGGTTTAGTAAGCTTAAGATGTATCAAAAATCAAAGGCTTTTAATAGAATCCGAGAACAAGGAAAATAATTTCTCATAATTTAGTTAGGTAGGTACTTAGTTAACACATAGACATACAGTTTAAAAAATATGATGTTGATGTTTTGAATTTCAATTTAAATGTGTATTTGCACTGCTACAAACTTAATTAGTGTTTTTATCATCTGATTTTTTTTACCCTCGACTTGTGAAAATATGTTTTGTCTGTTTATCATCGAGAAAAATTCATTCATTTTAACACAGCTTAAACATACTTACTTGTAATCTTCATTCGCACAGGTAAATGTAAATGCCTCAAATGGATTCCATGCTATTTTATTAGGCCTTAATTTCATTATAACCTTCCTTAAGGGGCCATTATCTCTCATATCATATAGAATAATGCTCCTGTCACTGCAGGAAGCACCAAAGATATTTGGTTCTACCATATTGAATGATATATCATGAATACTATCCACACCCCACTTATAAGACCTTAATGGTACATTTCTTGATTCTTCCCACAGCTGAACATTATCACCAGCTGTAGCAAAAATAGGACTTTCCCTATGGTGAGTTACAGCTGTGATAACTGTCTTACTGAGAACTGTGTTAACTGGTTCCTCTTCTTCACCAAACTGTGGTGTTAAAGCATTCCAAGTTTTAATGGTTTTATCATCACCCACACTAATAAAATGTTCTCCTCTTGGAGCAAAAATAATACCTCGTACAATTCCATTATGTGCAACAAACTGCCTTGAACATGATCTTTGAGGGATATCCCATACTCTCACTTCACCATCAAATGCTCCACTTACTATAGTAGAAAGTCGTTTCGGATGTTTTGCTATGCAAGATACACTATCACGATGACCATCCAAGTTACCAAGGAAAGGTTTTGCAAAAACCTTCTCTAGCTTTACCGCATTTAATGCTTTAGTATATTCTCTAGCAGCTTCAAAGGGATGCAAGGCAGGATCATAGTTTCTAAAAACTACAAGGAAAGATAAATACTAAACTTTCATTCAAGCTTTTGGGTATTAATTTGGTCATACTTGGTTTTATTTATTATGTATTAAAAGGGTACAAGCCAGGTCTAGTTTATTACAGATAGTTTACTTAATGTAAGTCATAGTTTTAAGAAGTTTGGGATTAAAAGTAAGAGCGCCCTAATGACTAACAAAGGGGGGCTGTTTTGTTTTTCTGTTTAGTACTACTCATCCTGTAAAAAGTTTATTGCAAATTTGAACTCGTTTAAGCCTGTAATATGCTTTAGCATGTATTAACGCTCAATTTACCTTTGTGTATTTCACGTTTCGTCTCTCGTAGATAGTCATCTGCAGATCGGCTAATTACTTTAACTTTCATTATTCCGTGTCCTTCCTTGCACTAATATTTCACCAAGATCTTGTTAACTAATCTCGATATTTCGTTTATTCACTAATCACTAAGTTCCACCATCTCTGACCATATCTTCTGTTTTAATTTTTTTGAAAACTCTTCGAAACCATAGACGTTCAAAACTCGTGGACCGTGGTGAGTGGTGAGTGTGAAACGAGACGAGACGAGACGAGTTCATGTCAGAAGCGTCTGGGTGCACCGGAATGGATTTCATATAAGTTCATCAAATTGCAACAGTTTACTGCGTGTAACCAGCAAATATTTAGTTAATATTCGCTGGTGTAAGCTACTGGCATTGGCGTTATAAGATCCTTTACACAAATAGTGCACTATATAAAAATCGGGCTTTCCCATTGGTCGATCCGCATGGCCCTCCGCTCGCTTCGCTCGCTACCGGGTCTAAAGAAAGGGAAACTAACCAGGTGCTAACCCAATCTAACCCAAAAGACATACCCAAAATCATATGTTTAGAAACATAATCTTTAAAAAAAAATTAAAAAAGCAACGGAGTTTGAACCCGCGTTTTCCAGGTGATACCCAACGATCTATACCTCTACACCACTAGGGCTCTTGATAGAAATCAATTGCATCACGCAGACATATCGTAATACGATATGGATCGACCAATAGGAGAGGTCGATTTTTACATAGTGCACTATTTGTGTAAAGGATCTTTAAATGCGTGGCATTGCTGTCTGGCGACAGCCATGCAACTTTGAGCCGGCAACTGTTTTCATGTACTTCGCAATACAACCAGTCGTCTGTATGTGCTCTGGTGGTCTAGAGTTTGCATGGTTGGCCTTCACTTCGACGACTTGGATTCAAACCTGTCGGGTTTTTTTTTATATTTTTTTTAAGGTTGTATTTGTAAACCGTTTTTTTTTTCTTGATTTTGAGTATGTCTTGGATTAGATTGGGTTAGCACCTGGTTAGTTTCCTATTCCTTAGCCCCCGTAGCGAGCGGAGGGCCATGCGAAAAGTGAATTTAGACAACCCACATTACTCTGCTCAGAGTTGCACGGCTGTCCATAGATTCTTGTGGCACGCAAGGCTTCTAATTTTTGGACAATTCCTCTCAGAGCCTGATGGTCTAGTGGTTAGATGGCTGTGCCTGTGAATGTTGTGCACGTGAAGTGAAATAATAAACGTTTCATAGGAATCATATGATATAAATGCGTGGTGTAGCCATATATATATAAACTAATATATCGCTAATCCAAACCAAAAATTGAAGCCACAACTAAAAGACGGAGCTATTTAAAACTCGCATAAGTCGGTCTTTGTCATTCAGTAAGTTCATACTGCGCAATCGTTAGAAACGCTCTGTGATTAGTTGAAAATATATGTAACAGCCAATAAAGTTATCCCCCTGATTGGCGGTAGTTTATTGGATTTAAATTATTGCCGCTTGCAGAGGTTATTTTTTAAAGCGGATATGCTTATTTGCTGTTTATTTTCAAAGCACAAACACTCTAAAAATGTCTAAAGACAGTTTTAAATTGAAATTACAATTTAACGTGCACAAGATACGGTACGAATCACACGACACAATACAACACAGATGGATCGATAAACGGAACACGGGTCGGGGCACGGCCACCTATACGACAACCAAATTGATGGTCGATTTATTTGTTTACATTAATATTTTTCAGTCAGTTTTTTCAATTACTTTATAACGTGTAGATATTATAATTATATTTCGAAACGGTTTCTTGTGGGAGATTCCATGTAAGCTACCTAGATGTCCTTCATATTTAAGTAAAGTTGATGAAGAGAATGTCCACACTAAACGCAGAAAGATCAGATTGAATGTTGAGAAATGGAAAGGGGCTATTGCCTCGGCTATTGCTGAAAGTTTGGATAGAGCAACTACTTACAACGAAATGAAGCAATTGTCTCTGGCAATATCTTTTACTGCGCTACATGAAGCTGATATCAAGATTAATGAACTTGAGGATGGATAGTTGAAAGGAAAAGGAAACTTGTCCTTTTTCTATTTAAATGAACCAGTTGAAGGGTACCCATGTGTGCAAATGTCTGTGTTTCTGTCAGGTCAGAAGACTTGAAGTGTTTGTGGGAAATTTGTTCATTAAAAAAACATTGTGTTCGGACAAGTCTGATATAAAACTATCAGTACGTGCGGGTTGAGTATATTAAGTACTTTAGATAAAGTGCTTCATGAAGCCAAAATATTTTTGATTGGCAATAAAAATGAAGATGATATAACATCAACTATAGAACTGTAACTTTACTAACTATTCTATTTTGTAATTGTATGTGTATTTGGGCAACCCTTGGTCTGTTGTGGCTCACATCTGTAGATTCCACTAGGCCAGAGGCTTAATCCCTTTCATGTAATCGAATAGCTGTCTGGGGGGTGGAGAGTTTGTCTAGTTCTTTCCATTGCCAGATAGCATAAAACATGCTCCATTGTTTCTTTGCCCTCCAAGCACAAGCAGCATCCCGTTTCTTCGGAAAGCCGTATATCTTGTTCATGTGGCGAACTAACTAGATAAGCACTTGTATTTTTACTAAAATGGCTTGCATGAAGATTAGAATTCAACAGTGTCTGTCTAGAACAGCTAGTAAAATTGAGCTGCTTCGAAACCTTCGGTTTGCTTTTATTGTTGCAATACTTATTGGTTCATACAACTGCTTTGCATTTTATTCACAGTACTTATACAACATAGAAAAATCACTGCTTTTTGTATTTATATATGTGATATTTGTTTTACTTAACATGACTTAAGCTAATTAATCATTTTATTTTATCATGTATTCTGTTATTGCTACTTAAAAAGATTGTGCTTGAGTAGGTACTGAATAGGTGAACTAACTAAAAAAACCATACACTATATATACCTTTTATTTTTTGTGACTCGTTTTACTCTGAGAAATCTACTTGAATACTTATACGTAAAATACTGCCTTTTGCAACTGCTTTGATCTTGGGCTACATATTTCATTTAACTGTAATCACATTTGTTATTAACTAATCACATAGTTTATATTATTAATACATACATATTATCAAAAATGGAAATTATAAGCCAACAAGCATAATACAAAGCAATTATGTTATTCAGATATTCCGTTCATCTACTACTCGTAACTTTAGTTTATCCCTATCTTTGATATGATTTTTATTTCATGTCTATATTTCTCATATTTATTTTTATAATTAATAAACTTGTGTCCAGTTTTACCATATTGTCTTATTTTAAGATTAATAGGGAAGCACTAGGTAGTAGAAGGGCAAGATTTGCTGCTTCATGGCCTTGTATAGGTGGCCGTGGTCGGGGTCGGCCTCGGCCAGTTTAATGCGCGACAAACGGACCAATAAGAACGTTCCGTACAGAGCGTGCGCACAAACAACTTCCTGAACGACAAAGATAGACTTATGCAAAATTGATATTCCCGTCTTTTAGTGTTGACTTCATTTTCCACTCATTGTCCAAATGACAGTTTAGCAGTATATTTCTTTTTAAGTATATGGGTGTAGCACAATGAAATCCATACAGGTATACCCAGCCTCTTGTGTTCGTGTCTGTACCACAGAATAGCCAACTTATTATGTGTGTACTCTGTACTGTCTAGTGTGAGTGTGTGATCTGATTGTGTGTATTCGCGTCTACCTACAGCGATTTCAGCATTCACGCATGCGTACGTGCTAATTTATATATTTTTCGGTTATTTTTTCATGATTTTGGGCATTGCCTTGTGTTAGTTTGAATTAGCTTTGTTTGGTTACGCCCACGGAGCGAGCGAGACGATCGGGGGGCCATGCGTGAGGTGAAGTATTAGAGCAACACCAGGCTGCTGCCAGGTTCGCAGGTCCGAAGGTTGAAAATTTGCTGTAAGTAGGCGCGACTGTCTTTGTCCTGCCCGCGAGATTTCAGTTCATAGTGCACTTGTGACTAAGAGACGCCTGATTGGCTAGCTACATGAGGAGACGCATGTATTCGCGATGTAACCAGTTGTTTCTAAGTCAGCAGATGGTCTGGGGGTCTGCATGGTTGGCCTTCAATTCGGCGACCAGGGCTCAAATCCCGTCGGGTTTTTTTTTTTTAAGAAACAGTTTCTTTCTTGATTTTTGGGTATGGCTTGGGTTAGCACTTGGTTAGTTTCTTTGTCTTGAGCCCCGAAGCTAGCGGAGGGCCATATACTTGCCAATTGCAGGTCTTTAAATCGAACTGAAATATCACGTCCTGCCCACTGAAATTTCAGTAGTCCTACCACTCCTGCAATGTTGCCAGGTCAAAAAATTGAAAATCAGAGGCATAGTTGCCAGATTTTGGAAAAATATCACCAGTTTAGCAAGGAAAATCTTGCCGGAGGCTGGCGGAAAATTTTGGTGGTGCCACGCCAAACTTTTATCAAAAATGATGTATACCATTAGAACTCAGCTTTATCCATTTTCCAAAATATTTATGGCTTTATATTTATGTTCATAAACTTTTTTTTTCTTTATAGAAGTGGAAGGGGTCCCACCATCATGGACACCAGTATTAGCATTGTCTTTATAAGGTCAGGTACATCAGAATCGGAAATTTAGTCGGGGTTGTACTCATGGACTAGGTACACCGTGTACTGATGGTTCTTGTTGCTTTCGAATCAAAAATTTATCCATATTGTGCTTAAAAAAATGAGCGAGTCTGCTAGTACTTGAGACGCTGATGTGGAAACATATCCTATATCGACATCATCAACATAAAAATCTAATGCCATCTTAGGCCGCGTGACGCCAGAATATAGGCAACCACTTATTTGGAATTGGGTGCCAGGCGTTAGAAAGAACACGTTTTACACTAACGGTTACAGACAGCCTACAAAACACATTCCCGTCACAGATACCGCCTGATGTGCGTTACATTTGTAACGTTTACATTAGAATGTCTAATATTACACTTCACGCATAGCCCTCCGCTCCTCCGCTCGCTACAGGGGCGCAACGAACAAAAACTATCCCAAGGCATGCCCAAAATCAAGAAAAAAACTTTTTACCTAGTAATCTTGGACGGACATCCTTTGATTTGGGAAGGTCAATAACCAAATTTTGCAAATTTTAGAAGAGGGCTATGACTCAATATTGTTTTCAATTGGGCATCTGAATAATACTTTGCACAGTATGTATTTACAATAATATTATGCTCTTTTATCGTCTAAAATCCGTTTAAAAACGATTTTAAATGGCAAAAATTGTATAAAAATCCGAAATTTCGGACTATTTTAGACCATACGATAGCCGTGGCTTCGGACGAATTTGTCGTGAATTTTGAAGCGAAAATTAATTTTAAATTCAACCTTCCATTAAAAATAAGCTGTGCTATGGATCCAAGTAGGTGCACTGCGAATATAATATAATGAAAATAATACTTTTGACGTTTCGTTTAATTTTAAATATGCTTTTTTATCGTCTAAAATCCGTTTAAAACGATTTTAAATAACAAACTTGTAGAATAATACCGCCTAACAGCTAGAATCGGTTTACACATTTCCTTCCTATTTGCCGAGATTAGCCCTAGCTCATACCGTCGCGTAAGATGTTTACACATCAATAATACTTTTGACGGTTCGTTTAATTTAAAATATGCTTTTTTATCGTCTAAAGTCCGTTTAAAACGATTTTAAATGGCTAAATTGTATATAATACCCCTAGCGGGAGCGGCTGGAATCGGTTTACACATTTTCGTGCCGTTTGCCGAGATTTACTCTCATACCGCCGCGTAAGATGTTTAGTATTTAATTTAACACGACTGCCTTTTTAATCAATCTTATCAGGCTTGATATTTTGGCATTTAAGCAAGTAATGCAAGTAATTTTTATGTCAGCCAAACAAATTTTCCAATAAAGCAAAAATTAACAAAAACTTTATATTTATATGTACCTACCTTCCCTTTTACATTTATTTATTTATTTATTTAGTACTTACATGCACACCACAGAGCAAAGCTCCAAATGGTACGAAAAGAGTTAAAAACAATTAATCGTAGGACATTATATAAAACATTTGCAACACTTAACATTCAATACATATTCGATAATAAAACGTGTAAGAAGAATAAAAAAAAGTTCAAGACACAATACGCTTCAGTGAGTTGAGACTTATGTTAAAAATATCTAGGTGGTTAAACTTGTCGTTGTACATTGTAACCATTCGATCCACAAATGCTCTTTGTCCGTAGTTGGTTCGGTGATAATGTTGGTGGAACAGTTGTTGGTGTCTTAAAGTTCTCGCTGGTATCTTGAGGTATAGGAGTCTCATTAAATCGGCACAATCAAACAGAAGCTGGTTCTCTCGTCTAGCTTGCAGCGATTTAAGACCGCAGAGCAGTAGTCTAGTGTCATAGGACAAATCGCGATAGGGAAACGATGTTTATACAATAAATATTTAACAAATTTATTCTGCACCCTTTCGAGCCTAGATATGTGACACTGGTACTGCGGGGACCAAATGGTGCTGCAGTATTCAAGTATACTGCGCACTAGAGAGTTGTAAAGTGTCGTAATTGCCCTGGTGTCCGTCATCAGTGCAGTGTTCCTCTTTATAAATCCAAGCAGCCGCAAGCCTCTCGAAACTATTTGATCCACATGTAAAGTGAATGACAGATCTTTGTCAAACAACACCCCTAGATCATTAAAGACAGTTACCAATTCCAGAGTCTCACTATCGATGGTGTAATTGTGGTCAATTTGATTCATCCCCTTGTAAAAGCTCATTTTTTTACATTTCTTGACATTTAGTTTTAGGCAGTTTTTCTTGCACCATAAAACCAGGCGCTCCAGATCTTGTTGGAGTCCGGTGGACGATGTTTTCGCAATATTATAAAATTTTAGGTCATCGGCGTACATAAGAAAGTCCGATTCTTCAAAACATGACGAGATGTCGTTGACAAATAGGGAAAACAGAACTGGACCAATGTGGGACCCCTGAGGCACACCCGACAACACCTGGATCTCTTTAGATGTAGCCCCGCCCATGAGTACACGCTGCCGACGATCCGACAGGTAGCTTGCAACGAAAGACATTTAACCTGAAGAGACGGGACAAATGGTTCTTTGTTTTCCCCCAACATTGAGGCACATTCTATGGTCGATAGATGTAGCGTTGCCAAATTTTAAGTTTACGAGTTACTGTACATACTTTTTTCATATTAAATTATAACACTAAATACTTATTTTCCCCATTTTTCATTCATCAAAAACCGGTTCTGAAGTTCTTACATGTCAATCTGGCAATGCCGCTTCCCTTGGTTCCGCCTTGTTTTACCCCCAAAATATTTACAATTTACTGGTTTAGCAAATCCAAATAAACCAATTACAATTGCCCATGTGCCGTGCAATTGCCAATACTCTAGATTTAATCTTTTTTTCTAGATATACCAGTTTATTTAGAAGATTTTTTTTAGTGATAGTAGCATTTATAATGAAATGAAAATATATTTTTAATAGGTATTTAATAGAAGAAAATAGTTATTCAGCTACTTTTTGAATATGTCATTGACCAGATATTTGTCATATTTGTATGTTTTTAAATCAAATTTGTATGCTACAGTTCCTTTTTATTTGCCTCAAAAATAATGATAAGCAATTTATTTTTAGGCTAGCAGTGGTATGATTTAATTTTTCGTTTAACCATTGAGAGCAGAAAAACCCTATGTATGTGTCACAAAAACGTTTAAATCGGGATAAAATTGTGTATTTTTGGTATCTCATAAATTTCGTGTTCAAATTTGAAATTATTCCGGAAATAAGTTTTCGGAAATTTTATTTCATTATTAGCTGCTGAATAGTATATTATGCAATGACCATTAATTGCAAATGTAAGTTGAATATACTTTTTTCTACGACTGCCCTGAAAATAGACAAAAATGCACTAACAACTGCTCTTGAAAACTGGACATTTCACACGCTTATTCGGGTATTTAGATTAAAGGGCTTCGTCTCCGTTTTAGAGCTTCGCCCTCAAAGGTCCCATTACCAGATCTCTAAAAAAGGGTCCCAATTATAGGGCTTCACCCCCGGGAGCCCCTTTTTGCAAAACTGTAGAAAATGGAACTCTTATACCAGAGGCCCCCTTTTAAGACTTGGGGCCCCATTTTAGGGCTTCGCCTCCGAGGGCTCCATTGCTAAATCTGTAAAAAATGGGACTCCCGAACCATAGACCCTATTCTAGTGTTTCGCCCCCCTGGGGCCCCATTTTAGGGCTTCGCCCTCAAAGCCTCTTTTTCAAAATATTTGGAAAATAGGGACCCCACTCCGGTGGCCCCATTTTAAGACTGTGCCCCTAGTTATAGTTTAGCGAGAATCTCTTACTCACGTAGCTTCTTTCATTAGGAATAAAATTTTCTGATAAATCAATAATAAAAATGTTTCCCATATAACATGTAATTTTCTACCACACTCCCATTGGGGCACCCTGTATGTAGCAGTCGTAGAAAAAGTATAGTGTGCTACACGTGCTGAAAAGACTTTACACTCATGAGACTTTATGACACTCGCTAACGGCTCGTGTCACCAAACTGTCTCATTCGTGTGAAAAGTCTTATTTTCAGCACTTGTTGCACAATATACTATCTCTATTTTGGTATCATAAAGAAGTCTTTTCGATACGCAAAGTTGTGTCGAAAAGAAGCTCTTTTCGACACTATTTTTGATGACTGGTTGCTATGATATTAACAAAATTGTGCAATGTCAAAGCTCACTAGCAAAAATTTCGACACCGTTTTGAATGGGATTCCTAATAATACAGACGTCAAAAGTAACAATATGGCCGTCCAACTTTTGATCGCGACTTGAATAAATCAATGTTCTTCATTAAAAAACGTGCAAAATAGCACTCTTCGCCTAGTTTTGTTTGGTTTCAAATGGACGTTTTAAAGCCTGAATTTGTGCGACGCTACGCGACGTGTAGCTTTTTTATATTTCGTGAGTGATTTCCTATAAATATTTTTTATAAACTTTATATCAAAGTAACGATGGTCTTGCGGAGTGAGGTATGCAAAATCTCCAGCTATTATCATCCGAACCTGAGTTTCCACAAGTAAGTAAAAGTAAATGAAACACAGTAGTAGAGTGGGCACCATTTTGTGATGTGATTAATTAATATTTTATAATACTTACCTATGTATGTGATATTAATGGATAATCTGATATGTTTGCAGTCATTTACCAACCTCTATTAAATCGTTTTTGAAGTGAATACTTCTTTGGTTTCATCGCAGTGGTTTTGCAAGGACACAGAAAAATTTCGTGATACAGCAAAATAACTATTTTGTGTTAACTAACCCTCAGAACCCATATCTAACCCAAACTAACTCAATCTAACCCACACACTATAAATAAAACATAAATATATTTTAAATAATGCACTCGAATAAATACCATCATTTAAAATTAAACGTATTTACTTTATTGAAATTATTATTATGATGGACTCACATTTTCAAAGTCTACGTCTATGAACTGTCCTTGCTTTCGTTCAGGCGGGGGCGGGCAATACTACATTTAGTAGTGGGGACGAAGTTTGGCAAAAGTTTGTACACGATTCATAAAAATATAAGGAGGCGGGACAATCGTTTTGTTGATATTTTTGCAAGATTTCGGATTTTTATGAATGAGTTGTCGGGTCTCTTTAGGTTAAATGTTTTTGCTTGCAACCCAGTTCAAGTAGTAAGAGCCAATTCCAATCTTTGAGAGCTTTATGAGAAGCAGCTCATGGCAAACACTATCGAACGCCTTAGATATGTCCGTGTATATAACATCGACTTGCTTTCCCATCTCCAGACTGGTAACTAGGAAATTTTGATACACCGCTAGGTTGGAATTTGCTGAACGCCCCTGGAAAAAACCGTGCTGATTTTCGGTTATATAGTTTTTGTAGGTACGGAAGATCTCATCTGTCAGAATTGGTTCCAAAATCCTCGGCAACGTGGATAGCATTGATACACCTCTGTAATTACCGATTTCGGTCCTATCGCCGGACTTGTAAATGGGAAAAAGGGTGAAATGCTTCCAGAAAGTTGGGAAAACTCCTTTGTTGAATGTTTTTTGGAAGATGGTGCAGATTGGTGCAGCAAGCGACTGCGAACAACGATTTAAAAAGATAGGTGGAATTCCATCTGGGCCGGCTTTTTGAGCTTCGATGTAACTTCGACTATGGTGAATTGATGCTGGAGTAGCGTGCTGCCCTGCACAATACTCTCGTGTATTTCAGGATCCACAGTAATCCCGGTGTGATCGGAATAACTTGATTGGAAATGAGCAGCGAAGGCATTTGCTATTTCTTGAGGACTTTCAAGGAAATTGCCATCGTTTTGCATTCTTTTGGGTATGCCAGAATCCTTTTTCAATGAGTTTATAAAACCCCAGAAGTGTTTTATATTTTCCGGAATCATATGTTCTGCGGATGCGATGTGCGAGGCATAACAAAGCTCAATGTGAAACTTGGTTTCCCCGCGAACACTTGAGTATATCTGATAGTCACACTCGCTTCCAGAGCTCTTGTATCTTCTATATAGTTTATTCTTATGAGCTATCATCTTTTTTAAAGCAGGAGAGTACCATTTTGGGAATTTGCGACTCGTTACTATTTTGGTTGGAACGTGTGTGTCGATCGCTTCTTGCAGAATGTCGTAGAATTGTCGCACCAGAAGGTCTGTATCTTCCTGGCTATCAAGGAATGACCAGTCGGCGTTGTTCAGGAAGAGATTTACTTTTCGGTAATCAGCCATTGGAAACTGGTGCAAAGTGATGTTAATCTTATTGTCTATAAACTGTAACGTGTGGCTGTCAAAGAGGAATTCTAGAGAGGGATGGTGTTCGTCACATTGTACTAGTGAAAATTCGCTTTTGGTTATTTTCGAGTATCTTATATCGCTGACAAATACTAAGTCCAATATTCTACCCAGTGCATTCGAAATATTGTTGCGTTGCTGGAGCTCCAAGAAGTACATACAGTCGATCACAGCTTCCTCTATGGAATTACGGATACCCGTTGGAGTCAAATAGCCATCTTCTTCGAGCCATCTCACGCCAGGCAGGTTGAAGTCGCCGAAGATGAAAAAATTGGCGTTGATATATTTGCTGGCTACGCTTTCACAGCTGTTTGTAAAGTGACTATAAGCGTCGAGGGCGGATCCAGGAGGGAAGTAAACACAGCAAAGAATTTCCTTGCTGCTACCAAAGTTTGTTTCTACCCAAACGCTCTCATAGTTAAGGCTCTTGAAAGCGGAAACTGTTCTCGAGTGGTACTCCGACTTGATGGCGATAAGGACGCCACCGCCTCGGCTGCAGTCCAGTTGGTCATAGTCGCGATCACAGCGAAACACTGAGTAATTTTCAGTGAAAAACTCTGATGAAAAGTGATCCCGGGAGAGCCACGTCTCCGTAAGCATGATGCAATCATAATCGCTGTTACCAGCGGACATAAATTGCGGTGCTTTAGTGCGCATTCCCCGAACATTCTGATAGTAAATCGAGTTAAGGTTTTTATTATGGACTCTGTAACTTGGGTGTGACGACGTTAATTCCAATATCGGAGGATGATCTGATTCAGATTCGTTGAATAAATTTAAAAATTTGTCTCGTGGTTTACTGATGCGTTGACGTGTCTCCGCTGCCTAGGTCTGGTGGAGCTCAGTGGAGCTATAACTTCATTCCATAAAAACCGGGTAATTTTAAGCTTCCCGTTTTGGGTTGGTGTGCAGAACGAATTTTTTTCCTCTTCAGTTGTGAAATTGTACATACTCAGAAATACTGAGTTGTTCGTGTCATTGTGGACGTGCTTGTGAATGTTCGAATTAAGTTCGTAGGTAAAGTTGTTGAGGACTGGTCTCTTTGAGGCATATTCAGGACCTATTATGATTAAATTAGATAAATCAGTTTTGACCAGATGCGGGGGCCAATCACTCTTCCGAGGGAAGCATCCTTAATTCCGGTACAAAGCAAGATATAGTCTTCCTTCGTAAGTTTCAGAAGCAAGTCAGAATATTTATTTATTATGTCTTCAACAGTGACATTTTGCGCGTACTGCCAGTTGATGTCACAACTACTGTTGGAGTTGCTCTTAAGCAACATGCTTAAGCCTCTTGTGTGGAATTCTTCGCCGATTATGAGCAGTTGGCGCCTCCTAAGATTCTGATCATTGGTGGCACTGTTTTTCAGGTTTGGTTGGTTGTTTTCGCGGACGGCAGGGTGTGTGGGTTGATGAGAATCTGGGTCAGTTTGAGATTCAGCATGCGTGGCATATAAGGTGTCGGTTTAGGTGGTTACCTTTGCTAATTGAGTTTTCTCTCCAACTGTTTGTATCCCTTTCTCATTGCGAGTTGGCAGCTGGTGGCAAGTTTGCGTTCCTTTAGGTGAGGAGATTTTATTGTCTGTTTATGTCCCTGCTTCCATTGATGTGTCTAAGTTGACCTGGCGTTTGAGCTCGTCAATGTGAGCTGTCATAGTTTCGATCCTTCCTCTTTGGGATTCTATTTTTTCCAAGTATGCTTTCTCTACATCTGCGATTTCTTCTTGGTATGATGTGGAGCTTCGCTTCAGCCTTGTTATGTACTGGTTCTTCTGATCCAGTTCGTCTTTCAGGTCACATATTATCTCCCGCAGAGTCTCGATTGTATCTGGTTCATGAGTAGTTGCTTTTTCTATACATGCTTTGGAGCACCAAATAAAATTATCGTTGATTATCGAGTGATGTCGCGTTCTTTCCAAGCAACTTTTATGGTATGTATTGTTGCAAAAAATACATATCAGGTTACCCTGATGTAAAAGATCTTAAAAGGCTGCCCGTACCACATCACAGGACTTCAGAGTTGCACGCATGACATTGATGACAAACACATGCGTTGTTTAATATTTACATATGTATTTTTACATTTTCACTTCATGCTATGCACTCCGCTCGCTCCGGGGCGCAACCAAACAAAACTAACTCAAATCTTAAAACAGAAACAATTGAAAAAAAAATAATAAAACATCGACGGAAATCGAACCCCAGCCGCCGTATCACAAGCACAGTATCTGACCACTTCACCACCAGACCGTTGAAAGCAATTCAGGGGACCGTAAAGACATGAGTAAGGAGGTCTAGAGGGAAGGAGATCAAACGCAATGTTATTATTTTGGTCATGGTTTGTCGACTGTAAATGAGCTTAAGATCTCACCGCCAGAGGGCGTCCGTGTCTTATGCGATAGGTAAAATACATGGTTTCTTATGGACATAGTGGACATTTTTTACTTTTTCTTTATTGGAAACGTTTTATTTGATGTTATTTAACTCGCGGATGCTGTGACAGTATCGCTACATTCCATGCCATATTTCACTTTTCGAAACGCATTCTCGAGCAGCGGCGTTTCATGAATATTATATTATAATCCCAGCAAGCATATACCTTATTATGTACATTCTCGTCACTAAATTATATATGTTATTTTATACTGCATAATACTTCTATTACTGGCTTAAATCACAAAATACAATGATTGAAATATAACAAATATATATCCTTCAAACATCAAAACAATGTACGCCACTGCGCGACAGACCATTTTCAAGGGCCATTATGTGATTCTTATTAGCGATCATGACTGAAAATGTTAACAAAGCTAGTATAAAATTACAAAAAAGGCAGCCTTAAGTATAGTCGTAATCATATTTTGAAATAATCTATATCTCAGCTCGCACAAAGAAAAGAAATAATAAATATTAGCGTCAGCAAAAACTAGGTGTAGAATATATTTACCCGTGAAAAGTAATTTCAGGCTCATTTCGGTCATTGCGACTTTTACAGCCATAAGAACAACAAAACACCATATTGTTATGAACAAATTGAAGTATTTTGAGAGTTTTTTTACCACACAAAATCACCAAAATACACGGAGGTGCCGCTTTGAATGTCTGGTTCCTATTAATGGCGTCCGTTCGATTTTTGATCACACCTACTGCCTACTGCTCCCAGCCGTAAAGCGAGATTATCTGTCCACTCTCTTCCCTTCTCAAAGGTTTGGTTGCATCCCGGAGCGAGCGAAACGAGCGGAGGGCCATGCGTGACGAGTTCACAGTACTCTAAAATGACGTTAGCCCACCAATCAGAAGCGGCTAATAAGAAGACGTTGCCCGTGCCGCATCAGAGTTGCGCGCGCATTGCATTGTTGACAAGCACCATATCTTTAGAGTCTAGCGACATGATACTATTACCACAGCTTATTCAATAACCAGCTACTCATCTTGCGGCGGCATCCTTTGATTTGGGAACAGGGAAAGTCAAGTGAAAATTTTAGAAGAGGGCCATGAGTTAATATTTTTCTAAACGTCTGGTCATCTGAATAATACTTTTGACAGTTCGTTTAATTTAAAATACGATGTTTTATCGTCTAAAATTCGTTTCAAAACGATTTTGAATGGCAAAATTGTATAAAAATCCGAAATTTCCGGTATTTTTAGGGCAATAGTCGTAGCTTGGGAGGAATTTGTCGTGGATTTTGAAGCAAATATTCATTTTAAATTCAGTTCGCTTCGTGTCATTACATTGCCTAAAAATCACGAGACCGTGAAACTGATCCACTCAGGGCACTGCCACGATGCGCAGTGCCCGACACTCCAACTTTCCGATTTCGATAGAGTTGTGTACTGGTTATTGAATAAGCTGTGCTATTACTGAGCAATAGTATCATGGTCTAGCGAAGTGGTTCGTAGCTCAGTGATTGGATGCCGAGTCTTCAATACGGCCGGCGGCCCGGGTTCGATTATAGTGGCAAGACGTTTTTTTAAAGTGAAACTTCTTAACGCTCGCCGAGAGTAAAATTTGAAGGTCGCGAACACGGCGGGCAAACGCAGCGGGCGACAGTGGATGAGCGACACGGCCTGGTGGAAGGAAAATATGAGCATATTGTTATTGGGATATCTTTGTTAGTTTACAAGATAAAAATATGGGATTTGCTCTATTACCTTGTCAAAACATAAGCGAAACTTTTATGAAGAATATTTTTTTTTTCATTTAGGCCTTCCCTTTTTGTTAATTGAGTGTTATATTTAAAAAAAAACTACTTTTCAGTTAAGATATGTATAAGGCTAAGGTGTATAATTATTGGGATATCTTTGTTAGTTTACAGGATAAAAATATGGGGTTTGCTCTATTACTTTGTCAAGACATAAGCGAAACTTTTATGCAGAATAGTGTTTAGGCCTTCCCTTTTTGTTAATCGGCGGGCGAACGCAGAACGATAGACGATGAGCGACACGGCCTGCCGGAAGAAAAATATGAGAACATTGTTATTGGGATATCTTTGTTAGTTTGCAAGATAAATATGGAATTTGCTCTATTACCTTGCCAAGACATAAGCGAAACTTTAAATTGAGTGGTATATTTAAAAAAAAAACACTTTTTAACCAAATCCGGGGCTAGGACGTTTAAGTTTAAGAAGTTTCACTTCTGATATGCGCACATAGGGCACACGCTTTTTTTTTATTTTTAATATTATGTGTCAAGTTTTTTTCTTCGTTTTGGGCATGCCTTCAGGTAGTTCTTTTCGTTGCGCCCCCGAAGCGAGCGGAGGATCTACATCATAAAATGTAACATTAGACATATGTTTCAACAATGTGATGCGCGAGCGACTCTGATGCGGTAGGGGCAACGTGTTGTCGGTTAATGATAAGGATATAACGAAAACTTCTACTCTACTCTAATACAGCATAGTGCATCCGTGTAGAGCCGTAAAGGATCTTATAACGCTATTGAAAATCATCGATATACATCGAATTACAATTCATCGATGTGAAAACATCTATGTTTGGACTCGACGTATCGAAAAAGAACGTCATGCCTATCGTGCATCCCTATGTAAAAAATAAATAACAACCAAAACAAACCTAACATTTTAGAATTCGAGTTAAAATGAGTTTTATTTTACATAATGCTTTTAAATTAGCATCTATTTCTCATATTAGAAAATCGGCTTCATTACTGCTGCAAACAAAGGTATTGATTACTAACAAAGTGCTTCCAATTATTTGAATAACCTGTTTTAGATGAGTAACGAAGTTGAAAAGGCCGCCAAAGCGCAATATGTGAAAAGTGCAGAGACAATATTCGATAAAATTATTGCCAAGAAGATCCCTGCAGATATTATTTATGAAGATGAGCAGTGTTTAGCTTTTAATGATGTGATGCCACAAGCTCCAATTCATTTCCTTGTTATACCAAAGAAACGAATTCCGATGTTGGATAAGTGTGAGAATAGTGATAAGGATGTAAGTTTTACAGATCTCAAACTTGTTGTCAATAGTCAACTCAATATAATCAGCTGGTTATAACTAATAAAGCAGGCTAGTGATCAGGAAGAGTTTAGTATCAAATAAGAGTCATCTACATTATTAGGAATGAGTTAATTCTAGATAGATTGAACAAATTTTATAGAATTTCAAATATTTCAGGTTCTAGGCCACCTTTTATTGGTTGCAAGGAAACTGGCAAAAGAAAAATTGCCTAAAGGATATCGCTTAGTTATCAATAATGGAAAAGAAGGCTGTCAATCAGTTTATCATTTACATTTACATATATTGGGAGGCCGCCAAATGAAATGGCCACCAGGTTAAATCCTGATATTCTAAAATATACACATATATTATTTAACTATTTTCTTCTATTAAATTACTATATATCTTGCACTTCTTAATTAAACTCAGCATATTTTAAGAATTATCTGTGCTGTCCTCTTAACTGATTACTTGAACAAACCTGACAGAATTTCTACAGAAATTACTCTGACTGGGACAACCATCATCTGTTGGTTATGATGGATAGACAATTGTTTATGGGTTATTTTACAATAGTTAAGTTGATAAAGTAAATTTTAAGATACTTGCAAATCATGACCATCAATACTCAAAATAACTGAATAAGAGTTGCATTTTTTTACTACTGTTGAAAGCTATTTATAAAGAATTTACCACCAAACATCATTGTTCCACTGAAAACTGAAACAAAAACAAGCTCTTTGTTTATCAGTTGATCTAAACTAAAAAGGGTAAAGTATATACACTACTTAATAATTTGTTAACTATATTACAAAAATTTACAATTTACTTTTGGCTATTTCATTATATTCCTTTTCCCACTCAAAACATTCTTTTTTTGTTAAATTATATGACTTGCCATGTTTTCCGACACCACTTAAAAATTTCTTTGCACCCTCCACTATGTCTTTAAATGTTAAACTATTTGCATTTTTCTTCTCATATTCTAACAGTTCATTATATACTTGGTTGAAAGATGCATTGTATGTTGAATTTCTATCAGAATTAAGGCATGCCTGTGGAAATTTTACCAAACAGGTTGCCAATTGTAATGCTTGTCCCAATCCTAAAAAAGATATAAATATTTAGTTTTCTGGGTTCAATCCAACTACTTAACAAAAACTTAAAACTGACTTTAAATTGCTGTGCATTTGAAATTAGGGATTGTACTCTCTTTTAATGAATCATCAAACAAATAAAAATATACTTGCCTGTACCACAAGCGACTATTCTGTTAACCAAACCCCATTCGAAAGCTTCTTTAGCTGTAAGTGATCTCCCTGTTAAAATTAAATCTAATGCTCGAGACAATCCTACTACAGCTGGTAATCTAACTGTAGCACCATCTACTAAGGGAATGCCTAAAATATCATAATTATTTTTGCAATTTTTCAAATAATAAATCATTATTTTGTAAATAAAAAAAAATTACCAAATCTTCTTCCATATAAACCCACAACAGCAGTTTCTTCCATAACTCTTAAGTCACATAACAGTGCTAATTCTAAACCACCTGCAACAGTATACCCACTAAGAGATGCTATCATCGGTTTTGTTACAAATCTTTTTGATGGTAACTGCAAATAATTAAACAATTATTATCAGATATGGAATTTAGTCTATGCTAAGTGTACTATAATGTATTTTCCCAATTTTTGAAAATACACCAGTCATATTTAAATCCAATAATAGTAGAAAGTTTATTGTAGGTTTTGGTCCAAATGTAACACAGAGATTACGTAATGCTTATAGATGTCTTGAAACACCAATTATTGCTCTGTGTGAATTGACCCTGGTTTATTGTATACATATACCTATCACTTGAGAATTTACATTATATATTGAAGGGGGCTACTTTAACTCACATGAGAATAAGTTCAAATGTGTTTCCATTTATGCAATGAATTAAAACAAAATTTTCACCTTTGGGTGCCATTCATTGTGGCATCAACATAATGTTTAGTGCTAAATGTGTATTTTTGTTCAACTGTTAAAATACTTATTATAAGTAGTATAAGTAAGCAATGTTAACAAAACTTTACTGCTGTTAATTGTCAGTTCTTTTCTGAACATTTAAATTTAATATTCGAAAAATGTTAATTTTTCTCCCATATCTTAAGTAAATACTAAATAGGCAAATAACATACCAGTGAAAAAAGTGCTTCCTTGCTATCTGAGTCATCTAAACTTTTGATTTCTTCCAAATCAAAGCCTGAACAAAAATTACCTCCTATTCCATACAACACAGCAACATAGGAATTACTATCTGCTTCAAAATTGGATATGGCATCTTCCAACATTTTTGCTGTTGCATTGTCTATGCAATTTCGTTTATTTGGTCTATTAAGCCCTATTGTGGTTATTGCACCCATTTTCTCTACCAATATATCTAAAAAGTACAGTATTTCACACTCCAAATAAATACCATAATAACTTTCATACTATTTTTTTCCTTAAATTTTGTAGACATGTTTTTATAAAGAAAACTAATTATGCGTTTACTAAACATATTGCTGGTATGAAAAAATCATGTTTAACAATATTAGCCAATAACTACTTCCATATTCCCAAAATAAATAGGATTTCGCGGATTTCAGCACAAAATTATTTTGTGGATTTCAGGCACCACACCACCACATAACAACAAGCAAATTGATATTGTAATCACAAAATAAGGGATATTTTGTGATTGTAATAAAATAATAATAATTTAATTATTATTAGGTTTAAGGTTAGGTCAGAGTAGGGATGCGCGATACGATATTCCAGAGTATCGATACTTTGACAGCCGATACTCGATATGTAGGATCGATACTTTGCTTTGCGATACATTGCAAGTATCGATACGTTACG
>MU189250.1:43238-53687 GCA_016904865.1 Pissodes strobi | reverse complement strand
TGAGGTCAAAGAATTGTGCTATACTGTAGTTCCCATCCTCAAAATCATCCAGGATGGTACAGATGAGGTCCAGAACTGCCATGGCTGTGCCTTTACCAGAGCGAAAACCAAACTGACAATTTGAGAAAAGTGCATTAGTCTCAAAAAAGAATGAAATTTGATCCACCATGCACTTCTCCATCACCTTAGACAAAATTGGAAGTAGGGAAATAGGGCGGTAGTTGGCTACTTCAGTTTTCTCCCACTTTTTAAAGATTGGACTGATTATTGCCCTCTTAAGCACTGCTGGGAAAATACCTGACGAGAAACACTGGTTTATGAGGTTGGTGAGTGGCTTAGCTATTAGACTCTTAATATGTTTGACAACTTTAACAGATAAACCAAAAATATCAGTGCTGTTTTTGTTTTTTAGGTTTTGAATTATTTTTAATATTTGCTGTTCAGCAAATTGCTGGAACGAAAAGCTCACAGACGGAACAAGCCCATTCAGGTATCCCAGAGGATCTTGATTTGTTTGGGAAATACCATCAACTATATTTGTAGCAATAGTACTAAAATATTCATTGAATTGTTCAGGTGGGATGTCCGGTTCCTGTCTGCTGTTTCCCGAAAGCCCTCTTTGACTATTTATGATAGACCATATACTCTTCACTGGATTCTTTGAGGTCGCAATAAGGTTATCATTTGCATCTTTTTTTGCCTGTTTTAAAGCTTGGTTATATATTTTTTTAAAATTTGTAAGCTCCTCCTTATTTCTTGGAGTCTGATGCTTGTTATAAAAATCCTGCAAAAAGCGTAGTCTTTCTCTCATCTGACGCAATGTGTCTGTAAACCATAAAACTTTATGAGGATCATCCCTTTTTACTTTGTTCTCAATTGAGAGATCAATATTGTCAACAAAATCCCAACTAACCATACCCACCTCCACCTCAAAACGGGCCAATCCATTCTGAGTAATTGGACGAAAAACCTTCCTATCCAGTGGCCGCCGTACATCCACAGAATCAACACCCATGTCAAGGTAAATACCCTGACCGCAGTGATCAGACAGACCCACCTGGAGGACCTCAGTACCAATCTCTCTACTCACACAGTTTATAAAGATGTTGTCCAGACAGGCCGTATCCCTCGTTGGGTCACGTATCATCCTCTGAAAGCCATAGCTCTCAAGAAGATCACACAATAAGGCTGAATTTTCATCATTTAAAGTGAAATTGACATTGAAATCTCCTGTCAAGACAACATCTTCACCAAGATCAATCTCCCGTAATGCAGCCTCCAGGGTCTCCAAGAACACCAGAAATGACCCTGATGGAGACTTATACACAGAGATCACACAGGGCCTAAGGGGCTTTATAAGTGAACAGCATAGTTCCATACACTTCTCTATATTAATGCTTAAAACATTTTTGGTTTCATATTTATTTCTAACTACCTCGGCAAGTATCAAGGAACCCCCACCCATGTACTGCTCCCGTGCAGAGAAGGAGCTAAGATCATAGTTATTAATATGCAATGAGTTTAATTCGCCTTTATTTAGCCAGTGTTCAGTTAACGCTACAATGTCAAAAGTTTTATCTGCAAGAAACGCATCCAATTCATGAGTTTTATTACGAATTGATCTGATATTGTCAAGATATTATTTTTATGTACATTTAAAGGAAGATTAGAATTATTAGGTTGAGAAACCTTGTTACAAACATACGAATTTTTATTGTTACATACCAGTAATTTATTATCAGCAACCTTTACGGATCCACTGTAGACTGTGCCTTCATCAGACCCCTTTAAGAGGCTTTTGTTTGATTTAGACGCTGGTAGTTGATAAAATGGTTGATGATTATACCATTGGGCCAAAGTTCTGCATCCATAATAGCGGTTTTGCTTTCTGCTGGAACACCTAGTTGAAAGGAACCGCAATATTTATCCTTGATTGTTTTAAGTTTATAGCATTGATATCTGTTGTTAGGATAAATTTGTTCCAGGTATTTATTAATGTCTTTTGCCTCTGTTGTGGGATCAAAACCAGATAAGAATATCCACTCTAGCGACGTTAGAGTGGCTGCTTTTAGGACACAATTTATATTAGTGCCTAATTTGGGTGTCGGTCTGCCTGTCCTACGGTTTTGCTTCTTATTTTTTCGCGATTTAACCAGTTTCCAGTCATTTTCGGCATTGTTAATTGTTATTGTTTTGTTTACAATTTTTATTTTTTTCTTCTTCTCCACGAGGTCCGTCCCTGGTGGGAGTTCCTTCAACGAAGACGTCATCTGTCAAAGGCGGAGGCGATATGCCATTCGCCGAAATTGAAGCGCTAACTTCAAGCGGCTGCAGTTGTGTCGTGCCGCGTTCTTCATCCAGCTCGGCGACAACTATGACGTCATTGGCATCGTCGCTGCGAGGACCTCTTGCGGCGGATGTTTCACCTTCTTGATCCTCGTCGGGCAATATGGTGGATTTGACTCTACTGCACTTGTTTATTGTTTTTGGTAGAGGTGGGAAATACCGTTCCCCTACGATACCGTTCCAAATGATACCGCGACAGAAAAATACCGCGACAAAATACCGCGACAAAATACCCTACGCTTGTGAATTTTATAACTGGCACCGTGAGCCTCCGTACCCTCGGTTACTATGCTAGGCGCGTTCGCGCCGCTGGCCGCGGGTATTTTCGGGAACGGCTATTAAAGTGATTGGTATCTTGAGGGTTTGGAACTAGAACGAAAAAAGTAAATATAAATAACGGATTGTAGAAACATGACTGGTGATGCTTTATTCAATTGATGAGTATTAATTTCATTTGTTTTGTATTTTAGGTCTTGGTTGTTTTTATTGTTACAAAGCTGTGTTAATAAATATTAGAATATTATTATTATCGTTCCTGGCGGTCAAGAACTCAAGACATTTCTCAATGAAAATAGATTTTTACTAGCCACTGACTTGACTGCTAAATTGTGTAAACTTTTTGCAAGTAAGTAGCGTGACTAGCAGTAAAAATGAATTTTCGTTCTTCGAGAATTGATTTTAAATAATAATTTTACAAATGCGTATAGCGCAAATTGGTGACTTGATAACTGTCAGTATATTTTGGTCAGCTTTAAACGATTTCCTGGCTAAACGGTATGCTGTGGGTGATAATGAAATTTCACTTTAGTTACATTTCTTTTAGGAAGGGTTTGGTAATAACGATTAAGACCAACAAATTATTCCGTAATAAAAGTGTACCTACCGTCTATGTTTCTAATAATAAATAGGTACAATTATCGAGGTGCATTGTTTCAATTGCTACATGCGTTTCATGTGAGAGAATATTTTATAAATCCGAACTTATTATTTCTGATAGAAGGTCAAGTTCCTCTAAAGTTAAACAGATATTATTTTAAAACACTAACCAGGAATATGAATTGATTTTTATTCTGTGTTGGGTAAGATTATTTTGGTTTTCTTTTCATACAATAATTTTATTTATAATAAAATGTGTTCTGTGTTTGATATCAAATGTTAATGTATTTACCTACACCTATTATTATTAGGAAAAATTTAAATTCCATACAATAAAACATGATTTGATATCAGTGAAAATCGGTATTAATTAAAAAATAATCCATTCATATTAATTTTTACCGCGACAGAAATAATACAGCGGTCAAGTATCTTTTGCCTAATAATCGGCTCTCCGTTAAAAGTAACCGTAACCCACGATCACTTTCGTGACCGTAACCGTGTACATGGAACAGCGACAACGGCGCTCCTGGCGCCTGCTTCACATACCCGCTTGCGATATTAAGGCAGTTCCAATGTAACTGGTTCTTTCGGCGTGGAGCGCGATGCCGCGACGGTATTAAAAAATACCGCGACAAAGTAACTGTTCCACAGATACCGTCACACCACTAGTTTTTGGTATGGGTCTTTGTTTACCTTTTTTATCAATGCCAATTTCCACGATTTCCATGGAATTCTCCAATGTTTTGAGCTTCTCTCTCAACAAAGCACAGTTTTTTATTCCAGGATTTTGTTCTTGCTCACCATTTCCTTAATCAATCTCTTCAGGTAAGAATTCTCCGAATCATCGTTGTCGTCGACGTCGCGTCGCGTCGGTAATGGCGACTTGTTGATCCTTTTCACAGCAATCAGCTCCCGTGTTTCGTCAATAAACCCGAATTTATCGTTCCAATCACGTGTGGCACACGATCTATGATATGCTTTTCCACAATTTACGCATATGAAACTACCGAACGATTTTGTTTCGCAGCAAAAATAGTACGTTTTAGTATCAGACTCACTTTTGCGTGCCTTTTTACTTGGCGCCATCTTGACCCAGTCTTCTGGCGTCAAATGTACAAACGGCAAAAATTACAAGTCATCGAAGTGCCGCAGTTTTGTTGGACATAAACAAAGCATTCGACAGTGTATGGCACTCTGGATTGCTTCTTAAACTTGATTGTCCACACTACCTGATAGTATTAATCAATAACTACCTACAAGAACGACAACTTCAAATAAAAATCCATAAAAACTTGTCGGGATGTTTTATGCCTTATCAGGGGGTACCTCAGGGCTCCCCGCTATTCCCCTCTTCTGTATAATATTTACTGCCACGACATATACAACTATTGCCAAGATGACTCTAGGTTTTTTGATCCCAAATCATATATTCTCCAATTTGCTGACGACACTGCTCTTATTACTCACAATTCAAACATTCAAATCCACGTTAATTTTCCTGCAGCTTCTAATGGCTAAAACTATGACCTGGTTTAACCAATGGCGATTGAAACCTAACCCCATAAAATCTAAGTTCTTAATTTTCAACCACCACATTAAACCAAATGCTCCAACCATTATTATCAATAACCATGCCATAAAACCTCAGCCATCAACCAAATATTTCGGAATCAATATCGATCAAAAACTTAATTTTAACTACCACACAAGAACGATCTAATCAAAATGCGTAGCAAGAGGAAAACACTTTCGAAGTCTTACCTATAAACAACAGGAAATATCACTGAAAACTGCAGCCGATATAATATACCAGTCAATATGTCGTCCCATTCTAGAATACTGCCACCCCCTATCTACTTAAACTGTCGACCACCAGCAATTCAACATCTAAAAGTAGCCGAAACAACAACTCTACGTACCATTACCAAGATGAGTCACCTACAAAATCCGTTATATAATCCATCTAACCAACTACTTACTCTACGAGTTGACAAAAGTAGAACCAATAACAACCAGACTTAGAGACTTGAAGTACCAAATTTGCCAGCCAAGAATCTAATATACAGGTTCTGCATGCACTATGTAACAAAGAAATATAATTCCTGTTTTATTTTATTTATTTTTATTTTATTTATTTATTTGTCCAACAGGAAAAAATTTCCGAAAAAGGAACAAAAAATACACATTTCAAATAATTAATTACAACAATTTCCAAACATAATCAAAGATTCCAAGCACTTATGACAGACAATGCACCAACTTAACAAACCTAAAAAATTTCACCAGGTTGATATGAAGGCCAAATGATAGTAATTTAGATGCAACAAGACCATGGTCCAACCTGTCAAAAGCCTTCGAGAAGTCCGTATAAATCACATCAAGTTGATTCCTTGATTTAACAGCTTCATAAACTTTTTGTATAAAGCACATAAGATTAGTTTGCGTTGACCTTTTGTGGAAAAGACCGTGCTGTTTGGAAGATATCAGGTTCTTCACTTGAGGAAAAAGTTTATCATAGATACAGATCTCAAAGGCCTTTGAAAAGTTAGATAAGCTTGATATTGGGCGATAGTTTTCAACTTTGTTAATATCTCATTTTTAAAGACTGGGCTTACTTTAGCTAAAAAGCAGCGAGTCCAATTTGCTCCCCTGAGGCACACCATTATTTACTGGCAGCCGGCCAGAGTACCACTCCCCACATTGATTTTTACAATCTGTGTCCTTCCATTCAAACAGGAGGATAGCCAGTTCCAGGGCTGTTGTCCCCTCACTCTGTAGTGCTTGAGCTTATGAAGTAGCAGCTCGTGATTTACAAGATCGAAAGCGCGACTGCAATTAAAGAAGATTCCAGCCACCTGCTTCCTCTGATCTATCATCCTAAGCAAAGCAACAGCCCTGTAATTGTCTAGCCTTTCCTTTTTATGTTTTTTTGTGTATTGGTTTAATTACAGCACATTTAAGCTGTGATGGGAAAGTCCCTTCTATAAAAGACTTATTTATCAAAACTGATAATACAGGGGCAAAAATATCAGCCATTGTGCAGAGGAGTGAGCAAGGAATAGTATCCTCCCCGGCTGCAGTGTTTCCAGAAACTTCATATATTATTTTCTCAATCCAATCCGGTGTGGATTATCTATCATCAACACATCCTGTCAATCTACTTTAATTAAGAAATCTCTCATTTATGAGGGTCGTAAATTATACAATCACCTGCCGAGCAGCCTGAAATCAATACAGACTCTAAAATCCTTTTGCTTTTTACTTAGAAAATTGCTCCTGAGTAAAGCATACTACAATTTGGAGGAGTTCTACTGAGACACGCTATGAGGTACTCTTAAATATTTCTGGTAATGAACCTTTTGTTAGTGTACATTTGGCTTTCTTTCTGATTGTATTTGTATTTGACAATTCCAACATATGTGATCATGTCAATGGAAGTAAATGAATAAATAAATAAAATTATATGTATCTTAAACATTTATATGTTCTCATGCTTTGTCGATAAAAATTCGTAAATTTTGGACTAATAAAGTATTTTTGAATTTGAATCATTGAAGAGACCGAATGAATCATCATATATGGGCATTTGAAACAATAATAATACAACTCTAATTCTAGAAAATTTACAGTGAAATTAACGGGACTCATCAAAAATAATCTTTGGCACTTACCATCCTGCTCTGCAGTCTTCGAAGCCGGTCCTTCATTAACCTTAGTCGCCTCCAGCGCCTCCAATTTCTCAATAAGCTTCTCTATTTCGCCCTTATCCCTCTTGGTTTCTTTCACGCTTGCTTGACTATTGTCCCTTTTTTTCTCCCCTGACTTGTCCTCACTTATGTCCACCAAACAATCGTCCGTACTATCCACCTGACTTAAATTCTCGTCAGATTTCGAACTGTTCGGCGTGAGGCTCGAGTCCGTACTCTTCGGGTTTTCTAGCAAGCAATTCAGATCCAATTTTGACGTTTCCGGAGCGGATTGGTTTTGGGTTTGTTGTTGCGATTTTTTTATTTCGTTGATCTTGGTCAGGAGATTCATGGGAACCTTATCTTGGTTTCTGTAAAATGATAAGTGTTTTGTAACAAAAATAAATAAAGATAGAATTGTTGAATTGAATTTGAACCTGTGAACTATACCTATAATTTGACGAAGGCAAATTCTCCTTAAACAAATGTTCGCTTAGAACATCTAGGTCTTCTAGGGCCTTGAATTTTTTTTGCTTGTCTTTATCTCTCTCTGTTGTTACCTCATCTAAAAACAAAGACACAGCTACAAAACCCTGTGAAAAGTAACCTATTAGGCCTCTCTCAATTACTTTTCATTACACACATAATTACAATATCATTGGCTTGTAACATACATTCTTACCATTGTTTTTAGAAACAGTAACGGGCTGCAAAATATCAGAATTCGCCGGGGTATCACCTAAACCGGAAAATACATCACATAACACGTCCACTGACGATTTGGAGGTGATGCTACTAACTTGACTAACCTGACTACTGCCATTGTGACTACCAAAACAATAAGAAATGTATTAAGCATCCTCAGAAATGCTATATGCTCATATGTTTACCTGCAAGAACAGTCATCAATACTACTTTTTGATTCTCTAAAATGATCCATTTGTATTAAAGAAATCGAGCCTGCGCCCAACGCTCGCTGATCCAACTCCAACAGAGATGCCAAGTTGTTCTTCGGTTTTTCAGCTTTCGAGTCCAAGACTATGTCATTATACCTGGCCAAGCATTCTGTTACATTATCCATAGTTTTCAGAACAGGTTCTAAAAAGTAGTTTATAATAATTGGAGTGTTATTCAATGAATCTATAATAAAATATATCATTGTTAAATTGCATTGCTGATTACTAACCAATCAAATCCAAAGGCCAACTTTCTTCTGAACAAGCCATAGATTTCAAGTTCGGTTTCAATCTGACCAAATTACCATGCAGTTCACCCATTAAGTCCAACTCGCTCTTTGTTGTGTCTCCTTCTTTGAAAGACTCGATCATTTCATTCAAAAGTTTTATGTTGTTTTGAACTGGCTCCAATTCTACGAGAGTCTTGCTTTTTAAATCGGCAAGTTTTTCATCCTAAAATGTCAATATTCACTTGCCTAGTTCCTAAGAATGTTATTATCATGTTTCCTACCTCTTTCACCATGCTTTTAATCAACCAGTTGGCTGCTTGTATGTCCTCGGGATCTTTACTTTGCAATAGTTTTCTTAGTATATTTGATTTTTCTTCGTCTTGAAAAATAGAGTTTGTGGCTCTTTTCTTGGATTCGAAACCTGCTGAATCCAATACAAATGTTTTTAACAAAAAGTAAAAGCAAACACTATTTCTCAATTGATTTTACTTTACCTAATGCCTCTTGTGGGATATTAGGATTAGGTATTTCACGAATGACACCTTGCTTCCTCAACATATCAAAAGCTTCTTTAATTTTAATTTCTTTCGGATAATCTAATGTCCATAGATACAGCAATTGTAGCACTCTTTGCTTCACAGAAAGAGGGGTCCTAGATCCCAGGTATTTTGGTGAAACCAATTTGATCATTTCATTTAAAAATCTGTAAAGGAATTTGTTGGATTTCAGTTGCTAATGCGTTCTAAAAATCTTACCGAAACTTCCCAACTTCATTTTGAAAAGAAGTTCCACACTTCGACATGCACGAGTCCAGCACATTTAGGGTTGAAATTACTTCTTTTTCTGATCCCATCGGAAGTCTATCGGCAATAACTCGTACGCCCAAAGAAGGACCATCTTTTTCCTTGTTTATAAGAGCAAAAAACGCATTTAGAGCCACCGTATCTAGAGTTGGATTGTTTGGATTTGTAGCTCTTACTAAAAAAAAGACATTTTGAAGATTAACATATAAAATTTCGACTGATCTTAAAATACTTACACAAAAGCGATTCTAAACTAATTTGTGTTACATTTGCCATCGTTGATTATATACGAATCAAATATCGGTTTTTGAAATTTAAAATCCGTAAAACATTTTATTTCAGTGGTAAACAATGATCTGTCATATTATGTCAAATATCAACATTCATATGCCATGTCTCTTGTGAAGTTAGCTAGATCATTCTGATACTGGCAACTGGCCAGCTTTGTTTACTTCATAATTAGAATTATAAGATCCTTTACACAAATAGTGCACTATATAAAAATCGGCCTTTCCCATTGGTCGATCCGCATGGCCCTCCGCTCGCTACGGGGGCTCAAGAAAAGGAAACTAACCAGGTGCTAACCCAATCTAACCCAAGACATACCCAAAATCATGAAAAAAAGCTGTTTAGAAACATAATCTTAAAAAAAAGGAACGGGGTTCGAACCCGCGTTTTCCAGGTGAGACCCAACGATCTCAACCTCTACACCACGAGAGCTCTTGACAGAAATCGATTGCATCACGCAGACATATCGTAATACGAGATGGATCGACCAATAGAAGAGGTCGATTCTTACACAGTCCACTATTTGTGTAAAGGATCTTTAAATGCTCATAATTATGTAGCAGTGGGGATTAATGGGATTTAATCAAGGTAAGAAGATCAATTAAAAGGCTTAAAAACAACAAGGCAACGGGACTAGACCAGATACAAAGAGAATTACTTAAGTTGCTCGGAAAAAAACAACTAAAGCTGTTGATCCCCTGCCGGATCTTAGCATCCGATTTCCATGATCAGTAGGCATGTAATTCTTGTCTATGTCCATAACATGATGTACTAGGGATTTTTAATGAGATTTCCCGTTGCCTTCCTCATCACAGTATTGCGGCCGGTTAGATCAAGATGTAATCTTCGCCTGCAACTGTGCGACATCGAGCGTATAGGGCTGCAATCCTTCAATAGCCCCGTACCAGTGATGACGTAGCTGTTGCTAGTTTTGGTCCGCCCCGGATATTTCATTTCTCCGGTACCACCTATATTTAGGAGGCATTCCCCTATCCGCCACCTGGGGAGGCGCCCGATGGGGGACTAGCAACCCCGCACGGGTCACGCATACCGGACAAAATTAAGCAGGCAGTGCAATCTGAATGGTAGAAAGCTCAAGCATATGCATATTTGAATTGAAGGATCTCGATGGCATACCTGTCAAAGTAGGGGAGAAATAAACTGTCCTGCTGTAGCGGATTTACTCCTTGCAGAAGGATCATCATAAATTTGAAACAAGCTTAGTGATAGTAAACAGAGATCTCTGATCAGTTTACACTGA
>MU189250.1:0-43228 GCA_016904865.1 Pissodes strobi | reverse complement strand
ACATGAAAAGCTATGTAGCCCAATGCTGGGACTAAAATGACTCAGTAATAGGGCGGAAGATTGCCCTCCTTTCTTATCCGGGCTTGGGACCGGCAATGGCGGAGTTAAGGCCACATTCAATTTTGCAACTTCTTATAAATTGCCTTTTTAATGACAGTTATCACGTATTGCATTTTATGTCAAGGATGGCCATGAACTAGCGATAAGACCTAGAAGATAGCTCTTGATTAGTATTTGTGAAGCAAAGGTTGCTGGTTCGATCCCCGTCAGTGCCAAGCTATATTTTTAATTTTTTTTCTTAGGTTATGTTTGCAAAAATGTTTTTTCTATGATTTTGGGTTAGATTTGGTTCACTTGGTTAGTTTCCGTCTTTTAAGTCCCCGTAGCGAGCGGAGGGCCATGCGAAGCAACTTAATTATTGGCCAGTCGCCGAAGGTAACAAGAAAAGATCAAAACAGACCGCTGCCTGAAGACGCTAGTGTCCGCGAGATTTAAGTTCATAGTGCACTTATGAATGGGAGGCCCGTGATAGGCTAGCTACGCGAGGTGACGCGCCTCTGATTCACAAGTGCACTATGAATTGAAATCTCGCGGACCGGCCACCGGCCATTTTGTTTTTGTTTGTCTAACCTCTTCTAATCAGTCAAACTCCAATAGAATATTTTTTTAATTTTCCTCAAAAATAATACATTAATAATAATCCGGGGTTCCCAGTCTGACACGTAATTTGAATACGCGGATTCCATCTCCCTCAAAATGGTTGTGAGGCAGTACAATGATGAACTGAAATATCTAGAAAAAATAAATAACCATTGTTGGCGGATCAAAAAGGGGTTTCAACCAAACATGAACGTTGAAGGAGTGTTTTACGTGAATAAAACACTGGAAAAATTAATGTTGGACGAGCTCAGGAACGCTTGCAGACCCGGAATGGTCGGGGGCTTCTTGCCAGGCGTCAAACAGGTAAAATTTCACGATATTTGTCAATTAGAAGTCATTAGGCATATAATTGTTTATAATTTCAGATTGCCAATGTAGCTGCCCTTCCTGGAATTGTGGGCAAGTCTGTAGGGCTGCCAGATGTCCATGCTGGATACGGATTTGCCATCGGCAATATGGCAGCATTTGATTTAAATGATCCTAATTCTGTAGTAAGTCCCGGAGGTGTCGGATTTGATATCAACTGTGGCGTAAGGTAAGCAATTATTGTTGCATTATCATTTATCATTATTTGTTGTAGGTATAGACTTTGATAATATGGCTCTGCTTAGGTTTCAGTCTCTGTCATCTTTGTTTGAATTACTTATGAATTTTTACAAGACTGTCAGTTATGTTATGTTATGTCAGATCATACTTGTTTTCAAATAAAATTATTTCCTCTATAGACGACACTTGATGAAATATCTTCAAGTCATCTGCTAGAGGTTAGAAGGAGCAATATGTAAAAAGTATTTTTTTTTAAGGTTATTGAGGACTAATCTATTCGAGAATGATGTTCAGCCTGTGAAAGAACAGTTGGCGCAGAGTCTATTTGATCACATTCCTGTTGGTGTTGGATCCAAAGGTTTAAAAGCAATTAAATTTTTGTATCATATTTTGCTTAATTAAAATCCATATTAACAGAGTAAAAATCTGTATCAATACCATCACAATATTTTTGGCAGGTATTATTCCTATGAATTCCAAGGACCTTGAAGAAGCGCTGGAAATGGGTATGGACTGGTCTCTAAGAGAAGGTTACATATGGGCCGAGGACAAAGAGCATTGTGAAGAATACGGTAGGATGTTAAATGCCGATCCCTCCAAAGTCAGCATGAGAGCGAAAAAAAGAGGTTTACCTCAGGTAATGCAATCTGATGGGTTTTAGTTTTGTTTGAAATGTTTATTACCTAATGCCTTTTTAGTTGGGAACATTGGGAGCAGGAAATCACTACACCGAGATCCAAGTTGTAGATGAAATTTATGACAAATGGGCAGCCTGCAAAATGGGCATTGAGGAGATAGGCCAAGTTTGTGTTATGATTCATTCAGGTAGTCGAGGATTTGGGCATCAAGTAGCCACCGATGCACTAGTTCAAATGGAGAAAGCAATGAAACGTGACAACATAGAAACAAATGACAGACAATTGGCTTGCGCAAGGATCAACTCTGTAGAAGGGCAGGATTACTTGAAGTCTATGGCTGCCGCTGCCAACTATGCCTGGGTTAATAGGAGTTCTATGACATTTTTAAGTCGTCAGGTACAATAAGATTTTGAGGTTGTATTTTTTAGCAGGTTTCAACACATCTGTTTCTATTTTCAGGCGTTTGCAAAACAATTTCTTCTACCACCAGATGACTTGGACATGCATGTCATCTATGACGTTTCTCATAATATTGCTAAAATCGAAGAACACATTGTAGATGGCAAGCAGAAAACACTTTTGGTTCATAGAAAGGTAATGGCTATATTAAATAATTATGGTTCTTAACTAGACTAACTGTATTGATGCTTTTCTAGGGATCGACCAGAGCTTTTCCACCGCACCACCCACTTATTCCTGTAGATTATCAAATGACTGGTCAACCCGTCTTGATCGGTGGCACCATGGGTACTTGCAGCTACGTTCTTACCGGTACGGAACAAGGCATGCTGGAAACTTTCGGATCTACTTGCCATGGAGCGGTAAGTTGTCGTTGAGATATGTCTAATACATTTTGTATATTTATTTTATTTATTTATTTATTTCGAAATAAATAATTATAATCGAAAATCGGGAAAAAAAAGTATAAACAAGTGTTTAAAAAGTGATCAACAAACTACAACGCAGTAAAGGCTTTTCTCAGTGAGCAAAAGACTTTCAACCGAGCCCAGAAGAGCACAATTATGAGAGATATGTAAACATGATTACATCTGCAATAAACAATTTTGTACCAATTAAGACTGGAAAAACCATGGATTAGTGGGCACCTTTTTGCAGAAATTGACAAAAAACGTATACTGTGGGACAAATATAGACTCAGTAGTAAGAACGAGGACTACAGAACATACCAAAACCACAACAAAAATTTGAAAGTCAAAAACCGATACAGCAAGAAGAAACCTCGGAAGAAACTATGAAAATGGAATCCTTAAGTCTCAGTCTCAGAAACAGATCTATAAATTCATCAACAGAAAACTGTTTTCCAAGGTCATCAATATAACACTTAAAAACGAAGGACTCGGTTCTTATTTTACCAAAATGAATCCCCGTATAACATACATGACTGTATTTCTTTAAGACCCTGTGCATATTCAAATGTAACATGTATACTACACAATTTTCATCCACTAAACATGCATTATATAGATACTATGATAGTAGAAGTACTAGTAGCATGTTTACTGACAAGTGTCCACATCTCATGCGTAAAACTCGTCATTTTATAATGGTCAGAATGGACAATGAAAACGTTGTATTCCATCTTTGTAAGCGTGTTAGCCTGTCTTGTATAATTTGTCTTGTATCCAGGTTGACTATGGTAATATTCCTTAACTTTTGAAAGACATTCAAACAGAGGCACTGAATCTTTGTAGATTTTTATCAACTGTTGCTCTGTATATTGTTGATTTTAACGTTGATTGGCACTGTATATTAATTTATAACTAAATAAGGGATAGATAAATAACACACACACACACACACACAAATCGCTACCCACTTCTGACGTAGATAATTCGCTGTACTTCTAATTCAAAACACTCTATTAACGAAATATCAAACTAGAAATCCTTATACAATAAATTCGTGCTTTCGGTCAAGACAGCCAATCCCTTACTACTTTTCTGTCTATGAATAACATTTTCCGTTTCTACCGAGTGTGAATAATCTATTTATACATGTTATATAATCATAAAAAGGAGGTATCATCGTTCTTGGTCATCGTTACCTAACTCGACGTCGGAAAACCTGGCTATGGTGTGTTTCACCTGTCGTGTATCGGATATAGGGCGGTTCACGAATCATGGACAGCATTAAGCATATATAGCTAAAATGAGTAAAAGTTTGAAATGCTGTGGAAGCAAAGAATTTTCAAATTATTACTGTGTTATTTGCAATGGGAGTTTTCACCCCGCAGTTGCCTTGAACGCTCCCAAGAAGCCCAAAAATTTGGGGGATATAGAATATATATTGCTCGGACAACTGCAAAACCCGAGCAGTTGAAGATGAGAAGTCAAGTCAAAGTCAAAATCTCTCTATTTGTAAAGGTACATCATAAAAAAAGTGCACTTAAATAAATGGCGTCACAAGTATACTTAAATACTAACCTATAACCTATACAATTTAAACTATACTAACTAGCTAAATCTAATTTTATACTTAAAAGTTATAAAACTATATCTAAAAATATCAACGTTCTCAAAATGTTCATTGAAATTTCTTCTTAGTCTATGAGAGAAACGCTGGGATCCGTAAATTGTGCGGTGATGACTTGTATAGAATAACTGTCTGGATCTAGTGGTTATCTGAGGTATTCGAAAAAGTACCTGCGATAGCAGGTCTGCACAATCAATCTGACCATTAATCAATTTGTACAAAAAGTATGCAAAGGCGTTGTTCCTACGTTGTTCTAAACTCTCAAGTCCGGCCAATTGAATTCTTATTGAATAGTTAATGTCTTTGTAGGGAAAACTCATTTTGTACAACAAAAATTTCACGAACCTATTTTGAAGTTGTTCTAAACGTTGTGTTTGATAATTATAGTTAGGGCACCATATAATACTGTTATATTCTACTAAACTTCGAACCAGACAATTATATAATGATTTAATTGCTCTAATATCACAGATATCTCTACAAGTACGCCGCAGAAAACCCAACATTCTTGACGCCCCGATGTGTCTGTTAAAACTTAAGTCGCTACCAAATGTTACGCCTAAATCATTAAAATGGTTTACATGCTCCAAGATATGATTATTAATGGAGTACGGATATTTTAGCGGACATATACGTTTACAAATTGACATAACTTTACACTTATTGACATTGACCTCTAAACAGTTGGAATCACACCAGTTGACTAGATTTTGTAGGTCTCTTTGTACTTGCAGACAGTCATGCGTTGACTCAACAACACAAAACAATTTAAGATCGTCAGCATAGAGAAGACATCTACACTTTTGAAACACGGATACGACACTGTTGACATACAGCAAAAAAAGCACTGGGCCCAGGTGGGATCCCTGCGGAACACCAGACACACAATTTACTTCACGCGACAACACACTGCCAATCCTCACACGCTGCTTTCTTCCCAGAAGATAAAATTGGATCCATTCAATGTATGAACCCGTAATTCCCATTCTTAAAAGCTTCTCAGTGAGCAATTGATGGCTTACTCTATCAAAAGCCTTAGAAAGGTCCGTGTAGATGACATTCACTTGAGCTCCATCTTCAACTTCCTTCGTCAAATAGTCGTGAAACATACCCAGGTTAGTTGCCGTTGATCTTCCCTTGTAAAAGCCATGCTGGTAAGGCGATATATGATGCTTGAACAACTCAAAAATCTCATCAGTAATGATCGACTCAAAAACCTTGGATATTGTTGGTAACAATGAAATCCCACGGTAGTTTCCGATATTCTTTCTTGAGCCAGACTTAAAAATCGGAATAAGCCAGGAGTTTTTCCACATATCTGGAAAGTGGCCCATGTCGAATGAAACCTGGTATAGGCGACTCAGTGGAGTTGCCAGAGAACCACAGCATTCCTTTAGTAGCATCGCAGGAATTCCATCAGATCCCGTGCTTTTATGTACGTCCAAACATCGTAGTCTTTGCAAAACTTCATCTGATCCAAAATTATGATGCGAGACGGTGACGAATTCTGGTTCTACGACAACCGTTAGTTGAGTGCTTTGATGTTTATAGCAGCTCTCAAAATGTTCGGCAAATGCATCGGCTATTTGCGCGGGAGACTTTTTTAACTCACCGCGGTGTTCCATGTTTTTAGGAATACCGTTAGCACCATTTTGCTTAAGCGCATTAACGTATGACCAGAAGTATTTAATATTAGTTGGGAGCATGTGTTCTGTATTTGAGACATACAGGATATAACTCAGCTCAATTAAGTATTTAGATTCTCTCCGTAGATCAGAGTATACCCGGTAATTTTCCCGACTCCCAGAAGACTTGAATCGTTGGTAGGCTTTGTTCTTTTTTTTTTTTTTTAATGATTTTATTGTGTTTGATGTGTGCCATCTAGGGTACTTTTTATTCCTTGCTTGCATTTTTGGGATGTATTTTTCTATACCCTCAAATAAGATATTATAAAAAGTGTTAACCATATGGTCAACGTCATAACAATTATCTAGCCACTTCCAGTCGAGGGTTGTGAAAAAGGTGTTCAAGCTTGCGTAGTCTCCCTTCTTAAAGTTATACATCACCTCATTATCTGTCTCCAGCATTGTAAGGTCTAAGAGGGAAAATGAAATTTCCAGTGGTTTGTGGTGCTGAACGATCCGACTAAGTGGCTGGGAATCAGCAAGTCTCACTATCAATTCTAGAAATTCATCACAAAACACAAGATCCAGGTATCTGTCATACTCGTTCGGTACATGGTTCACCTGCTGCAACTCGCTAATAAACATACCCGTAACCAATGCATCTGCAGATGGAGAAGTGAGATTGGTAGGTATAAGAGTGCTGTTGTCAAATTCCCACCTAGTTGTTGGCAAGCTAAAGTCCCCCTGGATCAAAAGCTTACCCTTCTTGTATTTTTTCCGGGTGTTTTCCAAAGCCTGTAGAAACTTTTCAAACGATCCGATTGAAGAATTCGGAGGAAAGTAATCGCACACAATAATTATAGACTGGTCGCTCAAATTAACTAAAACCCATACATCCTCAAAGGAGATATCGTCACTGTTTGGTAGCACCTGTGAATCAAAACAAGACTTTACAGCTATCAGGGCACCCCCACCTCTTGTGCAGTTTAGGGCTTCGTACCTTCTATCTGTTCGGTAAACTAGGTAATCCGAACCAAAAACTTCATTGCTATAGATGTCCTCTGTAAGCCACGATTCTGTGAATGAAATACTATCGTAATCAGTTGCTCTTACCGCAGTCAAAGTCTAAACAGTTTTGCTTCTAAGTCCCCCCACGTTCTGGTAGTAACATTGAAACGAAGTTAATTTTGCCAATGATGGTTCATTGGTTCTCGTCGTTTTCGGTGAAATACAATTTTCGACGTCTACAGATCCAGCTGGGATAGGCGTTATTATAAAAAATTACTATCCTTATTTTGTTCTATGCGCGTGTTTTTGTGGATGGGTATGGAGGTTTGTGTTGTTGTTTGCGCAAAAAATATAGTTATTAATAATATAGGCAACTAGCTCTCTTTTAGATTGAAAGTCTAGAACTCCACTATTCATTGTGCAGAGTAACGGAATGTAAGTGCCTTCTTTGCCGTCAAAGTACGTTTTAAGAAAAGCGCTCTGATTTTGCAAAAACCTATTCAATATTGGACGATCAGTACGATATACACTACCCACCACAACAACATTAGTCTTTTTAGCGATTAATTGAACCAGGTCTAGTTCCTCAGCAGTAACTGACTTTCCTTTAACAGCGTTGAAATACGGAACGAACAAAGTTACCACATCATTTTTGTCGAAGTTTTTACTCAATTCTTTACATTCGTTGATCATGTCACTAAACAACTTTCGGTGTCTAATTTGGCTGTTACTATCAAATTGAGAATTAGCGAGTTTCTTCACCAAGAACGAACACCCTTTCGAGTTCCCGTCTCCAAAGATGATAAGACGCCGTCTCTGTATAGTGACGCTGGTCTGCGTTGATGATTTCTCAGAAATCACTTTGGGCACTGTAGTAATAAGAACCGCTGCCTCCTGTCGTAACAATTTTACTTCACTTACATAGTTGTTATTTTCAATTTCAAGAGTTTCAATGGAAGTAATCAGATTCTTATTAAGCTTGGTAAGTTCCTCAACTTTTTTTTTCAAGTTCTTCTCGTTCTGTTTTCCATGTTGCTACTTGCTCGGAAATATTATTTTCGGACCCTTTAAGCTCCCGGACTTCATTGAACAGTAATCTATAACGTTGGTTTAATTCATGTAATTGAGCTGTAAACGTTTCTTCGGCGTCAAATACGTCTTTTTCAAAGCTCAGACTGCTGCGTTTCAGTCGTGCAATATACTCCTCCTTCGTTTTCAGCTCATTCTGGAATATTTGTAGTTTTGTCACATAAGAGCATCTCAACTCTTCCATTTCGTCGTGCTGTTCCTGACATTTCGTCGAACTATAACCTCCCAACTTAATAATTTCCGGCGACCGATCCATACAACTAGGGTGGAACACAGCATGACAGACTGTGCAACAGTAATTGGAAAATTCTTTATTGCGGCAACATTTAAACGATCGCTGCATTGCTGCGATAGCAAATATTTAGTCAACCAAATACCAAACAAAAACAATTAAAACATTCAAGTAGAAATACATACATTCACCATACAAAGTTAGCAAATCAAAATGAACTTAATAATTGTTACAATAATCGTAAAGAAAATCAAAGTAAATAATCTGGGTATGTACATATCTAAAATAATAATATTAAACAACAAACAAAAACACACAAAAAAGACGAGGACACACGCTTCACGTCCAGGGGCTCATCAGGACGACTTTGAAAAAAACAAACAAACAAGGGAGCCACTAAAAAAAAAGGGCATTCACAAAGGTTAAAATAAGGAAGGAAGTAAATTAGGTAACGTCAAATGATTAAAATGAATTAAAATAAATTAACTTAACTTAGGTTAAAAAAAACTGTCAATAAAATAAAAATAAGCCAGGTCAATAAACCCTAAAGTAAACAACTGATTGAGGGAATTCCTATCAGCTGTAAGTCATTCAAAATCAAATTTAAATTAAAATATTGGGTCTGTGGGCACACAGTCGCAAAAAAGAGAATTTAAATGCAAATATTCAAACAGATCAAGATAAACGGAAACTCCTTTGTTCACAACTGACAGCGAATATTAACTATGACAAGAAGGCCCACTTAATGGCAAGAGAGCGCTACAAAGGAATCGTCTTCGTTGCCTGGTAACGTTCGGCGAACTTCGCCGCACACAGGTTGAATTTAAATAAAAGCTGGCCATAAACTATATTTTCGTTTGCGTTATATCTAATCAAATTTATGACGAAATTCTTTATAGCACTCTAATACTCTATTTGACTTTGTAAAAACACAATTGATATCTTCTGAATTGTTTGCAGCGCCCTGTCAAACTTACGTTATTGTTTTTTTTTATTATTATCACCAAATAAATATTTTGATAAAGTTTGTATTCAACTGGCTGTTTCAAAAATCTGTTAACGTTTTTAATTAGTTATTATTGATAACATTAACAATACTCAAGGTATGTAATAACTAATATTGAAAAGATTTTGATTTTGTGTTAATGATTTCACCATATTTCCGAATACTAATATTCTGACAAAAGACATCAAGAAGAAAATGTTGCTCGAATTTGCCCCATCTTTTAATATTCAATTAAATTTTGGCGTTTTGGGTGATTTTAAAATTGGTTAAAGATTTCGCACAATATTTTTACTGTATATTTCATTCCTATTTTGTAATACAAAACAACTAAAAAATAGCGATATTATCTTATATCGAATATTGACTCAACTATAGAATTTAGGCGTGAAAATTAATCTGACAAAAGAAAAGGATGAGCTGTCATGGCCGCCGCGTCAAAGGTCGCCTGATTGTTTTATTTGTATCATGGCCTGCCGATATTCTGCTAGTGTTCCCGCGGGGAAAGAGACATACTGTTGACATGCCGCCGCGGAGAGTGATCATCAGTTTTGCCCAAATACATAATAAAAAGATAAAGACTGATGTACAGGGTGTTCACCCATAATGTCCCCCCCTTTAACTTTGTTAATTTTTAAGCTACAAAAAAAATAAAAAACAAAATTGTAGGGTTTTTTATGTAGTTTTTGCACACGTAAAGAAAAAAACAAAAAAATGCATAGTATACAGGGTAGATCAAAAAGAATTTTTTTTTTAAATCTAGCCCCCATTTTTTATTCGATTTTTCGATTCTATGTAAAATTCTAAGGATTTTTAGTATAACACACTATCTGCCTATTCCTAATACTTTAGAAGTTATTGACAGTTGAAGTCGCTATTTTTTAATTATAATAATAATTATTTAATCATTTTTAAAACAGAAGATACAAAAGCACTAGGTCGAATTGAGGAAACTCAATAATACCTCAGTGACTTCAAAAGCTAAACAAAAAGTTATATTCTTAGGTGGCTGTTGCCATAAAAAAATAAAAGAAAAAACAAAATAGGGACTTCAACTGTCAATAACTCTTAAAGTATTAGGAATTGGCATGTAGTGTGTTACATTAAAAATCCTTAGAATTTTACGTAGAATCGAAAAATCGAATAAGAAATGGGGGCTAGATTTGAACACCCTGTACTATACTGCTAACGTGCGAACACTCCATTGAGGTTATGTGTTGTGTTATACCTAATTGTGCAACAACTAAAGCCAGATTATCAGAAAATGGCGCGTCGAAATGATCCCTTATTGGCTAAGTTTGTAACGTGAGCAGTTTTCCCTGCTGCTGTCTTGTTTGAGCATTTACGTTTCTCTGTTTTTTTTTTGCTTCATATGTTGCACTGAAAGTATTTTCAAATGTCATTTAAATTACCCTTAACGCAACGCATTATTAAATTGGAATTTTAAAAGCTATATCTGTTGTAAATTTATCGGTACGGGTGGGCAAGAAATTGGATAATCGATTAAACGCTTAATATTTTAGCAAATAACTGAATAATCGATTAATCGAAATAATCGATTATCGATATTTTCTGAAATATTAATCGATAAGTCGATTAATCGGTAATATCTTAAAAGTGAATCGAATAATCGATTATTGTTGCCCACCCCTAATCCCATAATATTGTAGTAAGTGAAACTGAAGCTGAAATTTAGGTAGAATCATTATTGCTGATGCAAGACTGATGTTATTATAAAAAGAGGTAATAAATAATTTGGCTGAATCAGCAGAAAAAAAATTTATAATTTAGTTTTAATTTGTAAATATGATTTTGATATTACGTTGGGATAGTATATAATCAAGTGTTTTTTAACAAGAGCTGCACTGATGCTTCTATATTTTTTACTAGTTTCGTCCCTATTAGATTAATTTTTTAAAATAGCGATAACTCTGAAATATATGTATGGCAAAATTGCAGGCCCTCATCAACGCGTTTCTGTCGTCCGCTTAATATTCATTTTGCTCGTAAGACTCCTAAATTAACCGTTGCAAAATCAAAATTTGGATCATCGAATTAAAAATTTAAAACCCTTTTTTACCACGAAGGAGCCCTTAATTTTCAAAATCATTTTTAGAACGATTTAAGAACATACAAATGATCTTTATACATGATTTTTATCGTCAGTGATAATTGATACTCCCTATATATAAATATAAATGATGAGCAAAAAATTCAACAATTATTTGTCTAAAACACGATATATTAAACGTGTAATACTTAATTACTTTTATATCTTATTTCTGGTAAACCTTATTATGGCCAGCTTTCCTAGAAATTCGACCAGTGTGCGCCGGGTCCAAAGGTCACATGCCAGTATCATGCTAGTTTTCGCGCGGGGAAGGAGACATACCGTTGACGTGCCGCCGCGTAGAGTGAATCTTCTTATCGTAGTTGTTATTCGCTGCAACTGATAAAGATTTAAGCCAGTTCATACAGTTCAGTTTATAAAATAAATTTTAGAGTTTTTATATCCTTATCAAGACACGGATCTTAAAGGAAATATCCCATTTTTATACTGTTACCACTGCATAACGAAGTTATTATTAGACACTATTTTAAACCGTCACCTTAATTTTCACACTCGAAAAAGAACGACAATTTTTAATCACTTTAAACCAACATATTTTTAAACTTAACGATAACGACGTGAAATACGTGTTGCTTATTTGAATTGTGGTTCAGTTCAGTAAAACACACTATCAAAAATTAGAATCAAAAAATGTACATTTATAAACACTACTCTCTTAATCACTAACAAGGCAAGAAACGTAACCAACATAAATGCGTTATTTCCTAACCTTGAGATGGAGAAAGAAACTCGACAACTGTATAGGGCTCTAGCCCGACCACATATTTCAGGAGAGCCCTCCTAAAGCATGATAAGCCCAAAATTTGCTTTAAGTTATTCGACAATAATTTGGGTTTCGTTCCGAGAGTGCAAGTCTATGCTGTGGAAAGTTGAAACCAAGTCACCTGGTGTCATGGTTATGTTTTGGCTTGTAAGTGAGGATGTCTTGATATTTTTGGCAGGGGATTGTGTCTTTCCTTCTATTCAGGAGTGCACCAGAATAAGTGGGAGTTCTAAGTCCTGTATCGAGAACATCTATACCAACTCTGGTTCATTCTTGTCCAGAGTACTAAACACGCACATCTCGGATCATACATGTCAGCTAATTTCTTTTGAGTTGAAGGGTTCAACAAGCCCAGACTTCTTTGATCGAAGGGTTTTTAATCGGCAAGGTAAGCAGCACATGTGTGAACAGGATTAGCAGCTGCTGTTTGAGGTTGATGTTATAGATGCAAATGCACAGTGGAATGCATTTATGCAGATAGTTGTTTCTATTTTTGACTGCTGTTTTCCTGTTAGAAGGATTAAGGTTCCTGGTAGAAATGGAAGAGCTTACTATAATTCACCAAAGGTGATTGAATGTAAAGATCATCTTGATTTATTGTTGGACTGAAGTAAAGCTGACGACCGATACAAAGACGCTTATAAGGCAGCCAAGCGTGGGTATAACAATGTCTTGCAGGAATCAAGAAAAGAATTTTATTCTAAGAAAATCAATAAATCTAAGTTCTCCTGGCAGATTATGCGGGACATAACTGGTAAATATAGGGGAGATAATGAAATTGGCATTCCGGATGCACCACATCAAGTATGTGATATCCTTAATAATTATATGGTTAATGCGGCTTCTCAGTTGGTTAATGGTTTGCATGTACATGGAGAGAACCATGTTTCAATGATCTTGTATAATGATAAATGTATGTTTGTGTATCCAGTTAGTCATTTGGAAATTTTTAACATCATTAACGAATTAAAAATAAAAAAGTTCAGGGTTGGATGAGATTTCAACAAATATTGTAAAGGAATGCAGGGATGAACTAATCCCTCCTCTTTGCTATATTATTACCAATTCTTTCCAGTGTAGGTGTTTTTCCCGATAATCTAAAATCAGCTTTAGTTAAACCACTTTTTAAGAAAGGAGATCCTTCTCTTCCTGAAAATTATAGACCTATAAGTCTTTAAAGATCTTTGAAAAGGCGATGCATTCCCGTCTTGTGATTTTTTTTAAGTGTCAAAATTTAATAAGTCCTAGTCAGCATGGCTTTTTGGAGGGAAAATCTATAAACACTGCTGTGTATAGTTTTGTGGGTGCGATAGTGTCTGGCTTTGAAAGAGGTGAACTTGCACTTGGCTCTTTTCTGGACCTATCAAAAGCTTTTGACAGCTTAGATCACTCAATTCTCCTTAGCAAGCTTGAACACTATGGAGTGAGGGGGGCCCTCTCTGGCGTGGATCCGGTCGTATCTAGAGAATCGGACACACAGGGTTGTTGTTCAGAAGGATGGTCGTAACTCCTGCTCTGGGAACTTATTGCTTTCCATGGGTGTACCACAGTATAGCGTGCTTGGTCCTTTGCTTTTTGTGTGCTACATGAGTGACTTATCCTCCTGTGTGTCAGGCAAGACAGGTTTAGTGGTTACAATTTCAATTTTATTAAAAAACAATTCCAATTCTGCAGTTGGTGATCGATAAACTGATAAAATAACAACATGATGTTTACCAAGTAAAAGCTCCACTGCAGAACACTCAAAAGCTTTTTCAACAGATAACCTTGAAAGGTCACTTCTTTTCTTCCATGAAATTCCCCGTTGCACATTATATGGCAGTACTTCCATGAATGCTTTCCTGACGACAGTAATATGCTGCTAAACTATAATTGAGCAACTTAAAATGTTGAATTTCCTCTGCATTTTTCCAATGTTCTGACACGGCTAATGCAAGGCATCCATGTTCATTGACTAGAACCTGAAGTTGGTCGATGCAGTTTCTTACCGACTGTACATTGTGGTGCAGGATTACATACTTAGATTCCGAAGGAACAAGACATTATGGGTGAAATTGAGAAACTACGGGGGAGCATACGAGATAAAGATAATCACATTGTTAGAATTCAGAGAAGTAGCCAAGTATTTGACGAGAATGTCACAGAAGCAGAAGAAAAATTCACATCCCAGCTGAATAAACTAAATGGCTGGATAATGAACCTTGAACATAATAAAAAGAAACTAGAACTAAGCAATGAAAAACTTATAATGGAAAGTCAGGTTACAGACAAAATAAAAGAGAAGCTGTCAATCCAAAGACCGAAGAGCAGCAAAAGGCGTATCATTACTAATTCGCACGAAATATCAACAAAAGCTACAAAATTGGGATACACTAAATGAACGAATTGTAGTGGCAAACTTGACAGTTAGAGGACATAGATTATCTGTTATAGGTCTATACGCTCCAACTGATGACGCAACACCTGGTGAAAAGGATGATGAATTCTATAACCAACTAGAAACCACTCTGACCAGTCTCGAAAATCAGAGGGAAATCATTATTCTGGGAGATCTTAATGGGACGTGACGGGGATAGCAATATAGTTGGAAGTTTCGGTGAAGAAACTCTAAACAACAACGGCCAGTGACTCCTTGAATCACGTGAAGTATACAAACGTAAGATACTGAACGGATTTTTCAAACATAAGGATATCCACAAATATACCTGGTATCAAAACACCAGGGGACTCAGAAGTATCATCGATTACATAATTATTAAGGAAGATACTAACTGTCAAGTTAATGATACTAGAGTATTCAGAGTTTAGAATTAAGTTCAACACTGGCCAAAACCGAACTGACTCTCCTCCAGCCGAAAATAAAATAGAGCAGTGCAGGTATAACCTTGTTGGCCTGTATGAACCATGCACTAGGATGGTATTTCAGAATCGCATACACTAAAAATTAAATGAACAGAATATTACACGAGAAATCACTTTCCTATATCAGCATATAGTGGAGTCATTGCACTCTGCGGAACATGAAGCCCTTGGTGTAGAAAACAAAAGGTCTGGAGTAAAAAAGCGCCAATATAACGTGGAATTCAAAACTAGAAGTTCAAAGAAACATAAAACAGAGAGCATTTAAGAAATTACTGAATACAAAAAATGCAAATGATCATATCTTATTAAATTCAAAGATCTTATTGCCAAAAACAAAAACGAAACATGGGAGAAAAATGCAAAGAAGTAGACAACTATATTGGCGGAATAAGATCATCGGAGGCGTGGAAACTGATCAGAACCTTAAAACAAGATAATACGAACAAAATAAATATTCAACTAATTCAGATAGATCAGTGGAAACAGCACTACTCTAGGGAACTAACAGAGGACATCGTGCAATATCTCACACGCCCACCCACACCATAGATTATTCAAGGACATCATATAGATGTGGATGAAAATATAGTAAAACGGGCAATCAGAAGCTTAAAAAATAAAAAAGCCCCTGGACCAGAAGGAATACCTGCTGAGTTGCTAAGGAATGGGACAAACAAGCTGAAGAAACTCCTGAAAGAACTGTTCACCAGATACATCAACGGTGAAGAAATACCATCCAGCTGGAAAGAGGCATGGATAACACTCATGCATAAAAAAGGAAGAAGAGACAACTGCTCAAATTATAGATGCATTTCCGTCACGAGTACAATGAGCAGACTGTACGGAAAAATACTTAAAAACATTATAGAGGGAGAATATACACCAAGTGAAATAGAAGAACAAGCGGGATTCCGTGCAGTCCGATCTTGTGTAAACCACATCTTTAGTTTGACTCAGCTAAATGAGAAAAAAGTAGCAACAAACAGAGACATTCACTTGCCTATGATACTGTTCCGGTACAAAAGCTATGGCAGGTACTAGAAAAGTCGTCCATACACAACACGGTTATAGTAGCAATAAAAAAAACTTTACGCTACATCACGGATAAAAATAGGAAATATCTAGTTACGAAAGGACTACGATCACCCACTCTTTTCAAAATATATTTAAATGAAGCTTTAAAAAAATGGAGAAGAAGCTGTAGTGGAATGGGAGTACACAAATAAACGACGAAAAAACTTTATATACGCTTCACTTCGCTGACGACCAAGTGGTGATAGCACAGGACAAGGAAGATCTGGAATTTATGACAGTCAGGCTTCTCAAGGAGTATGAAGATTGCGGACTACAGGTAAACAAGGAAAAAAACAAATATTTGTGTATTGGAACAGCGTCAGAGGAATTGCACTTAAATGACAACGATGCCATAAATATATATACCTTGGAACACAAATTGACAAAACAGGACGTACAGAGAGTCAAATTCAACAAAGAATCATAAAGAGGAAAAAGGTTATAGGCTGTCTAAACTCAATACTATAGTCAAAACAAATCTTTTATGAAAGGAAACATCTTTTTTATAATTCCGTCTTAAAAAGTGTAGTAATGTATGGCTGTGAAACATGGCAAACGACAAAAGCCCTAGAGAGACGTCTTTTGGCTTTGGAGATGGATTTCTGGCGAAGAGCGGCCGGGAAATCAAGAATGCCCGATTAAGAGAAATTATGAAGGTGGAACATACGATTGTTGACGACATTCAACAAAGGCAGTGAATGACAGATGAACGGCTCCCAACACTGATACAACAATGGTTACCTACCGAAAGACGACGCACAGGTAGACCAAAAACCACATGAATGAGTGGAATACAAAGAACAATGACATAGAGAGATTTGCATCCATTCCTTTACTCTCAATGGCTCCCCGCTGCTTGACTACAGTTCGGTAAGAGATTTGGGCATTGAAGTAGATAAGAAGCTTACATTTAACAAGCACATAACTCAGGTCACTGGCTCCGCTTTAAAGTACCTTGGGTTTCTGGTTAGATCTTGTTCGCAGTTTGAAAGCATATCAAGTTTGACTGTACTGTATGATTCTGTGGTTAGGTTTAAGTTATTATATGGCTCTGTGCTGTGGTTTCCCATATACAATGTTTATGTTAATAGGTTGGAGTCTGTACAGCGTAGGTTTTTGAAATACCTCTCCTTTAAAGTTGATGGGGTATACCTTGAGAGAGGTATTGAGCAGGAATGTCTTCTGGAGAGATTCGATTATTTTTCACTAAAGCTCAACAGTGTTCTATCTAGATACAGGTTGTGCAATAATAAAGTGGATTGTTCTGCTCTTTTAAACCAAATACCTGTCAGTGCACCTCTTGCCAACACCAGGAGACATCACCTATTTTATCCTCTAGTCAGTTTAACTAATCTGTGTAGTAAGGTTATATAGGGCATGTAGATGGTTCAACCAGATAAATATTTTTGATGTTGATGTCTTCGGTAACTCTGAGAATGTTTTTAAAACAAGAATAGGTTCCTATAGAGTTTTGATTTGCTTGTGATTTTATTTACTGTGCTTATTTTTACTTGTTTATTAGTTTTGATTACTATAAGTGTTGTAGCTACTGTGTGCTTTTATCTATTAAAATGCTCATAAATGTATTTGTATTTTATTTATATATCTTTTAGATTGTCTTGTAATTGGGATTTTCCTGTTGGACAATAAACGATTTGAATTTGAATTAATCGCTTCGATGAAAAGTTCTTGTTTGACGATTAAAAATTGAAAATCGTGTTATCATCACTATCGCTATCGGGGCTATTCAGCTTCAACTTATTGGTTATCACATGTTCCTTAGATAATATGTCGTAAATTTCTATATGACTTGTCTAAAATTACGTATTTTAGGGAAGAGCACTATCAAGAGCGAAATCCCGAAGAAACATCGATTACACGGAAGTACTGCGAAGGATGGACGATATGAATATCTCCATCAGAGTTGCATCGCCGAAACTGGTCATGGAGGAGGCCCCCGAATCTTACAAAAATGTTACTGACGTAGTGAATACTTGCCACGCTGCGGGCATTTCTAAGAAAGCGATAAAATTGAGACCGATTGCGGTTATCAAGGGATAAACTTTGCTTTAAGGCATTAAAAATTAAAGGTTTCTGTGGTTTTATTGTATAGTTTTACAGTGTTCTGGATACTGTATTATGTTGTATTAATTTGTCTAAACAGTGTAGAAACATACAATAAAGACCAGAAATTCGACAAATATCGGTATTATCTTCGAGAAAAACAAACTAAAGGTTAAGGAAAAGTGTGATTTTTTTTAATGAATGTTTTGTCAAGTGTTTTGTATATTTGCAAAAATATAGCATTTAATATAATTATATCTCTTTATTACTAAGTATTGTATATCGTACTTTCCGGAATGAATGCATTAGTTATATTAAGGACTGATCTGATATCATCATGATTAATTGTTTAAATCTTTATTTTTAAGTTCCATCTGACAAATAAAGGAAGATTTGCGTAAAATAGATTTTTATTTTCATGTCGATGCTTACCTAATTACATTTTAAAACGTCTGGGGTTTTAATAATATTACGTCGCCGAGTCCATAATAAAAAATTTGAATGTGCGGAGGTTAAGCCGTCAGCAACGTTGTCATGTTATCCGTTAACATGGCTGAACATAACGCAGGCACTAGGGTTACGAGGATTGAGCATTGATTTGTATAGGAGTGGATAAGCGATAAATAGACCAAATATGGCAAATTTACGACCGCGAAATGTAAACAAAGAGATTTCTATTTGGACGTGCGCATTAGAAAATTAGTAGGAGCTAGCTGTTGCACCGTGAAGGTAAATAGGCAGGCCCGGACTTCGAAAGTGATTATTTCACCAAATATTCGGTAGAGCAGTTTTGCCGATTGTGAAATGGGCCCCAGTTAGTATAATCAAACAAACAATAAGGTGTAAATAAGTAATACTTATAATAATTAGACTTACTTGAAATAGAAAATCCCGGGTATTTTGTCTCTACTACTACAAAACACAACCATACACTTTCTATTTTGGTAGCATCGCCCATTGTTTACTAGCGTATTGTTCAATTAGAACGAAAATCAAAATAGGGTACGCACAAAGCACAAGCATGAACCACTAAGCTAAAACCAATTAAGCAACTACAGACACTAGGTCCAAAGAAAGTAAAAACTCGAATTATTAACTCAAAACGCCGCGCCGTCAAAACGAAAACACGTCAAAGACAAAAGCCAAGTTCGATCCTGACCGAGGCCTGCTGAGACGGCAAGTGTTTTAGTGCGCATGACAAAACGGTATCTGCTTTGTTTACGTTTTTCCATTTTGCGTTGATTTTGTCATGCGCAGAAACTTGTTTTTTCGCCCATAGGTTGCCACTTTTGAGTAATGCGACAGGCGGCTATTGCTTATCCACTCCTATACAAATCAATGGGATTGAGACACTACACGACTAACGTCTGGAGACTATCCCATAACTCTCAGCAGCATGCCTAAATTCACTTTTCGCAGGCCCTTCGCTCGCTACGGGGGCTCAAGAAAAGGAAACTAACCAGGTGCTAACCCAGGACGTACTCAAAATCAAGAAAAAACTGTTTATAGAAATCTAACCTTAAAAAAAATAAAAAGAAACCGATGGGGTTTGAACTCGCGTTGCCGAAGTGAGGAGAGGATAGCTCCCAAGATGCATTCCGTTTCTTATTGGTCGAAACAATTGCACGTTATTATGGTTGTAATATGCAAAAGAAGAAGGGGGATTCTCTGTGGTAATATGTTTTGAATGGTGGGCAATGAAATATATTCCCGGAAATACGTGCAAGCTGCTGTATATCCACTATAATACGGCTCTTGCCCTCTGCTCGCTACGGGGGCTCAACAAACAGGAACTAACCAAAACTAACCCAAGACCTAAGGCAAGTCCAAAATCAGAAAAAAATAAAACGAAATGAAGTATAACAATCCAATCCAACATCTTTTCCAACAACGATTCACACAAACAATTATTTACAGGTAGTATTTGTACTTAAATCCGTTCGGGGAGCAGCAGTCAGATGCAAGTCAATCATCGCGAAGTCAACTTACGTATTCCAAGCCCCGCCCAATTGTTTCGACCAATTGTAAACGGAATGCATCTTGGTAACTAGCCGCTAATCCGAAGTGAAGGCTAACCATGCAAACCTCTAGACCATCAGAGGCATACAAACGATTTGTTACATTACGAAGTACATGAAAACAGCTGACTGCTGAGAGTTATGGGATAGCCGCCAAACATAAATCACTACACGGCATAGTAAACAAATGCCGTGACTATAATAGACGTTTCCCACATCACATCACAAGGCTTCAAATTTACGCACGCATTACTTGACAAACACCATATCTTTAGGGTCACAAGCGTCTAGCAATGAGGCGTAATTTTCGATGCCACATGCGCAATGGCGAAACAAGAATAATAGGTATTATTATGGCTTTGCATGGCCCTCCTCTCGCTACGGCGGCTCAATTAACAAGAACTAATCCAAAATTAACAAAAAAAGGTAAATTAATAAAAAAAAACAAACATAACCTGAAAAACATCTGTCGCAACCGACGGGAATCGAACTTGCAGCGCAGAAATGACAGACAAGCACTCTGCGTACTACACCACCGAGGCGTTGAAGAATTTTGCTAGAACGTAAAGACATGGATAATTCCGATATTTCGTTCTTGTATCGCCATTGCGCGTGAGGCATCGAAAATTACGCCCGATAGCTAGACGCTTTTTTAGGGTCTAGCGAATCACTTGTCAACGATCTCGTAGCTCAGTGATAGGATGCTGTGTTTGCGATACGATGACCCGGGTTCGATTCCAGTGCCAAGTTTTTTTTTTTATTTTTAACATCATATCGGGTTAGTTTTGGTTAGTTTCTGTCGGTTGCGCTACCGTAGTGAGCGGAGAATCATGCGTGAAGTGTAGACATTTTTGTTGACTATGTAATGCTCGCGCAACTCTGAAGTTCTGTGATGTTGTCTAGTAGACGTTTCTCAGACCACATCAAATTAATTCAAGTTGCGCGCTCATCACATTGTTGACAAACACCATACCTTTATGGCCCAACGGATCCGTGAAATTGTTTTCAGGTGATCTTGTCGCTCAGTGGTAGGATGCCTAGTTTCGGATACGGCGGCCCGAGTTCGATTCCTCTCGATGTTTCCTTATTCTTTTCAAAGTTATGTTTGTTTCTTTATAGTTTTGTTTGGTTGCTCCACAGAGCAAGCGAAGCGAGCGGAGGGCCATGCGTGAAGTGAAAAATACAACTCCAAATTCATGTGTTTATTGACAATGTGATGCGCGCACAACTCTGAATCATTATGATGTGGTCAGGGCAACATTTTGTTTTTGGGCAACGTCTTGTCACTAGTATTGAAATCATTCTAAGAGAGGATAATTCACAATACCCTTCTGTTTACTATTAGACCATTAGGGCTGCTGAAAACACCTTATTGATTACACATTCTAAAATAATAAACAAACGCTCAATTGTTTCAACCAATAGTAAACGGAATGCATCTTGGAAACTAGCCGCTAATATTCTAAGCAGCGTTGCCAATATATAGAAATCAACCCCTGTCTACCTACAGTAAATTTTGGACTTGCGTATGGCAGCAGTCCGCTGTTGTCGATTTCTGATTTTTCATTTCGCGCGTGGCTCTCCGCTCGCTTCGCTTGCTCCGAGGGAGTAACCAGACCAAACTAACCCAAATGAAGAAAAAAGAACTTAGAGTGTCATACGTAGAATGGTTTAGATAAAGGAAGTGCTCAAGTAAAACAAATTACTTCGGCAACACAAACAAAATACAATTTAAAAGGCATACATTTTTACCTATGAAATGTAGTTTCAGATTCTTTTTGTTATGTCGACCTTTACACCCATAAAAGGAACAGTTAGATGGCTGTGCTTGTGATACGATGACGCGGGCTCGATTCCCTCAATGCCGACAAAAGTTTTTTTTTCTTTAAGGTTATGTTTGTTCCTTTTTTAAATTCTTGATTTTGGGTATGCTTCGGGTTAGTTTTGTTTAGTTGCGCCTCGGAGCGAATAAAGCGAGCGGAGGGCCATGCGTGAAGTGAATCCGGAAGGGCGGTGCTGGCGTATTGCCTAGAAGCAAAGCCATTGGTTCCCCGAAAGAGAGACTGAACAAACAAGAGGTGCAGTGTTTTTAGGGATTAGAGTTTAATAAAGCCCAGTAAAGTAATAGGGAATTCACCGATTGTTGGTCAAATTTATTGATCATTGATGTAATTAATTTCGTCCTTTCAAGTTATAAAATTCTAGTGGATATTTAATAGAAAAATAATTCTCCTTGTGGATTTTTAAAAATTGAGTTGGCAACACTACACTTTCTTGTCTGACACCAAAAAATGGCGATCGTTTTGTTAAGCTTTCGCGACGGCTTCGTGAATTGATGTTAGATCTCCCCTGTTTTTCCTTTTTTAATGTATATATAACTAATAAACTGACCTTGCCTTATTCATCATATAATATCAGGACGGATAAATTCTACCGGTGTTGTGCGTTGTGCCTGTTGTCTAGCTCTCCAATTTCAACACAAGATTCGGTTGGACAAGACGTGGCTCGTACCACATCAGAGGGCTTCAGAGTTGCACGCGCATCACGTTTCACGTTATCAACAAAAATGTATAATATTGTACTTCACGCATAGCCCTCCGCTCGCTTTGGGGGCGTAACTAACGGAAACTGACCCAAACCATGCCCATGAAGGAAAAAACTTCATATAATATTAAAAAATAAAACAAAAATTTTTTGCCACTGGAATCGAACCCCGGTCGCCGTATCGTAGACTCAATATCCAACCACTGAACTACGGACCAATTGACAGCAATTCGCTAGACCCTAAATATATGGTGTTTGGCAGCGATGTAATGCGCGCGCAACTCTAAAGCACTGCATCTAGTCGGACCGTTGAACTTTGGCACGTAAAGTTGCGCATGCGTATCATGTTGAAGTTAGATATGGTATATTCGCGGAAACACATGCAAGCTGCTGAATAGCCACTATAATACGGCTCCTAACACAATTTTTTTATCAATAAACTAATATATCACTTCCAATATGGCCCTCTGCTCACTTCGCTAGCTACGGGGGCTCAACGAACAGGAAGTAACCAAAACTAACTCAAGGCATACACAAAAACTGGAAAAAGAAATTAAGAAAATGCAGTACGACATTCCAATCTTACATTTTTTCCAAAATCGATTAGTATTTGAACTTAAATCCAATCGGGGAGCAGCAGTAAGTTCCAACGGTTCGGATGGATGCTAATCCCTCTGATGTGGTACAGGAACCGTCTACTTTTGGTTGATATACTACACGTGAAATTGAAAAAGAACCAAGAGAGAGAGTATTCCTAGACACTGCCAGAATACTCTGGCAAATTGCCCGTCCGAGAGGTCAATAAAGAAGAAAAGATGGCAAATTGCTCATGTGCAGCAGAAGCCATATTGCAAAACAAATCAGAAAAGTGGCAACATGGCATAATCATATGTTTATTGTTTATGTTTTTATTTACCTACCGAGACAAGGGTCTACTTACTTAGTTACTAGTTTTTGAAAAATTTCAGTGATGCTGTTGTCCGTAAATACCCACAAGTTTTTTACCGAAGACGTTATAAAATTGTTACAAAAAAATAACGTTTATTCAGTACTTGATTTTCTCGAATTCAAGAACAAGCTAATTGAAAGATATACTTCTCTCACGTATCCGGTAATGAAAGAATGCAGGAAAAATCTCCAGAATTACATTTTCATATAAAATTTTTTAGGAGATAATCGAAGTTAAGAAATATTTAGCGAAAACTTTCTCCGCCCCTCCTATAAATGGGCTAGCGTATTATCAAAAAATATTGTCACACTCCGCATTGATTTCAACAGGAATATCAGAGTATGTTTGTTGACGTGATCATCATATCAATACGATTTAAATTGTATGCATTTCAGGCTCGATAAACTACTTCAGGGTGGCCTCTTTACAGGATTCATTTATGAATTTTGTGGCTCAGCGGATTCTAACAAATTACACTTTGTTTTAACAATTTTACGAAACGCTTTGTGCAATGGCAACAAGGCGTACTTCTTGGACACTAAACACGATTTTTCTGCAAAGCTTATGAAAAAGAAACTTTCTAAACTAAAAGAGCAGGTAATTACTTCTCCTTTACCTTGGATATTAGTGTTTTGATATTACTTATTTTAGGAGGATTGTCTTAAATTATTGCAACGTATACTAGTAAAGCATATATCTGACAAACACGAATTAATAAGTGCCATGTTTGACATAAAACGAGACCTGGAGGAAGGCTTAGGGGCGAGAGTAATCATCATTCATTCAATATCGGTGTTATTTTTGAGCTCAAAAGACTATACCGAGAATAACAATATTTTAAATCATTTAGCTAATATTTTAAGGTACCTTGCTGTCGAACATAATGTTGTGATTATTGTAACGAACCTGATTACTACGTGGATCGAGGGAGACTTCCAAATGTGCCAGGAAGCTACAGAAAAAGTCGCTTGTGGCAAGTATTGGTGGGGAGTCCCCAACATTAGAATTAAAATCGATAAAAAGCCAGAGGAGGGTCATTTTGACATCAGTTTACTGAAATACAATAACGTTTGTTCAAATAAAAAATGTGTTGTGCCCATTTGCATCCTTGATTGATCGAGACTTCTGTTGTTGAAAATAAATTGGCTGTTCAAATTTAGCATTAACGGAGATTGTAAAGGAAATATATTTTTGCTTATAGGTATGGATATATAGTTTTATTAATTGTCTCAACATGGGAAATCATATAACTTTTCAATAACACTTCTATAAAAATTTACAAGTTTTATCACAAAATAGTGCATGAAACTTCATGTGTACGGGATACAATTCAATTCGAATTTGACCTACAATGCTTGCTGCACAACGACGTTTCTATTTGAATTCGCCAGCTAAACTTTTGGCAAAACTCTAATGCCAAGTCTAGAAATGTTATCTTGACTAACTGATAATATGATAAGCACACTGCACTTGTAGATGTGACCAAAATCATTCTAAACTCCTAGGCAATGTGCCGTTCTTTTTAGCCTTATCAAAATTCCTATAAAAATCACCAAAATCAACATAAGCAGATATTCTTTGGTCGGGTCCTAAGTCATCTTCCGTTTCAGTTTTCGCCTCTGAACTGCTGGTCGTATTTGTCTTGCTCACTGTACTGTTCGTATTCAAGTTGGTAAGGGTATTTTGGGAAGAGCTATTGGTGTTGGACATGTTTTTAGCAATCACCAATGGATTGAACTGCACGGTCGGTTTTGTAGGGGATTTCAAGGCATTGGGCATGGGGAAATTGAAGTTGCGCAGCACCAGCGTGATATCTTCTCGTTTAGGAGTGCAGGAGTGGTTGAATGAGTTTGACATGTACCAGTCGTGATGTAGACGAACCACTTTGTCAACCACCGCTTGAGCTACGCCTGTAAGTGTAGCTTGTTCGCGGAACTGAAAAATACTAATCAGTTATACTAGCACAAACATTTGTTAATTATTAATACTTCACCTGTTCTACAACACATTCGGCAATATATTTGTTAACTTGATCAGTACCATTTGCTTCTTCTATGGACTTGTAGAGCCCTGCTGTCATAAGCAGCAAAAACCTACAGGATTCGTCCAAGGCAATACCTCCATGAATATCCGGTTCGGCAATCACAGGTTCCTGTGATGCCATAGACAGGTCCTCAAAGTCTTTATATCCACCTTTTATAGCATAATTGCCTAAACAGCGAGTGTTTTCTTGATTGCCTAGCCGAGAACCTGAAATTATGTGAAATGTCAAAAAATAACTACTCTAAAATGATGATGTTGCCCTTTACTTACTGTGACGAAACAAATTTGAATTTATACCAATCTGGGACAACCTAAGCAGTTCGTCCTCATTTTTCAAGTCGTGATCGATGCTGAGCTGCACCACCTTCAATACCGAGTTAGCATCGGTCTGGCAGAGCAAGACCCTGCAATTTCCCACATTGGCAACGTACAATTTATTTTGGCAAATCAAGGCTACCGCGGCTGCAGTCCCCGATGCCAGTTCACAGTTGAGCCGTTTTATTTGCTCCATAACATGGGGCACCTAAAAAGAGTAAGTACATTTGGAACGTAATTCCAATATACTCATGAAACAACTACCTTCTGATATGCCTCATACGAAGTTAACCCTTCGGGAATTTCATATTGGAGAATGGTCCTTTCGGCTAACAAATCGCCGAGGCTCTCCATATAACCTGCCTCCACAGTTATAAAAGCCTGCCTTAGAAGTTCCCTGACTTCTTCGTCGGACTGTTTCTCGTTTATTTGAGAGAAATAGATTTCAGCGATCATTCTTTGCGAGCAAAAGTCTGCAGCTTGTTTTCCTTCGTGACCGTCGAACACTGCATACCAGTAAAATTGGTCGTTGAAACGGAAATGGGCGCTGCAGTCTTCGTACGAATGTTCCTCCTGGGGATGTCCATCTTCCCTATATATTTGATTGGTAGAGAAACCTATTCCAGTGTTTTTACAGACTGGCAGATCGTCAGTCCAACTCTCCGAGTTTTTGTAGCTATTTTGCTGAACCTTTAAGGAATTCATGTTTAGAGCAATATTCACTAACTATCATACCGAAGTAAAATTAGAATACAATACAATAATTTTTAAAATGCTAGTAGATATATAATACAAGTATAAATTAATTTAAAGAATAAACAATAATTAGGCTAGTAAGTACTTATACGTGACACGTGGAAATAATTATTTCTAATATACACGTGCAAAATGAATATTTTAACTCGCGTCTCGCCGCTACAGGGAGCCTTGATCTCAACTTCTGCCGGCTACATAGATTGGTTAACGTTTACATTTTCACTTCATGCAATGCCTTCCGCTCGCTGCGAGGCGCAAACCTGAGCAAATCTCTTACAATCCTGCTATTCTCGAAAAGTGTTGTACAAACGCGCGAAGTGAAAAAATGTGTAAACAACATTGTCGAGCGGAGCTCGGGATGAGGCTGCCCTTAAACGGCGAGACGCTAGTAACATTTTAGCCTATCCGTCGAATATCTGGCAACGCTGATGGTTGGCTGAAAAGTCATGTTTCTTCCCAAATGAGTACATAGAAATAATTCGACTCAGAAATTTAGAGAAATTAACGGTAGATAATCGGTGGCAGTGAAACAATTCATGCAGGTTAAGAGCTTTTCATGCTTACATTAATGCTAAACATAATAACAAAAAGTGGTAAAAGTTGAACAATAAAGCAACATATTAAATCCGTCAGTGTTGAGTGTTGCATACGTTAATGATATTCAAGCGCTTGAGGCAGTTTGCAGTCCGGATGGTTAAAACTGTTTAGTTTTTATTGATATACACATTATAATATTTATCTTGCTTTATTTTTAAATAATATAAGGTAATATTCGTCTCTAAATGTAAAGAAATCGATCAACCAGATATGCAGCCATACGTTAAAGCAATACAAAAAATACTTTTGACGTGGCAGCAAGCACTTAACTCTTAGACATTCTCTTATTTCTTGTACCCCGGGGAGCGGTTGACTTTGTTAAATTGTTACAAGTCAATCCGCCAGCACACCCCTCTTCCGGCACTTAGGCAGAGGCAGAGCTACTCTTCTGCAGGCATATTCCAGTTTGAGGGGCTTATTTGGTAGGAACCTCCAGTAAGACGGGCCTGTGCTCCTGATGATTCCCGACTTTTGCATAAACTATAAGCTATTGCTGTCACAGATTAAAAATGGTCCCACAGAAACATCCGGCTCCCCCCCGGCCCGGGTGCCAGCGTGAATTGGTACTTTCAATGGCTGAAAGGCACAGACGACGTTGGCCAGGATGTCCGATGCTTTTTCGGGAAACCACACGGTCCCATTTAGAGCTGGACCAAGCACGGCACCTAATGAGCCTTCAGTTTACCGATGTCTTTGCCGTGCAATGAATTGTCTGGAAGCGCTCGGGTGGTTCCAGTCAATTTTTAAATTTTTTTTAAGGTTATGTTTGAAAAAAGTATTTTTTTCTCCATTTTGGGCATGCTTTGGGTTAGTTTCTGTTCTTTGAGCCCCCGTAGCGAGCGAAGCGTCATGCGTGAAGTGAATTAACACATTGAGCTCATTATGTGCCGTGCTAGGGCTAGCTCCGTGTCACGGTCCCCTCACAATTGTCCCGTTTTAGCCAAAACGGAGGCAAAAGGACCACGAGCGTCATGAACAAAAAAAAAGGAAATACGTCTTATAACGTTAGGCCCGCCCTCGCACCTCGACCTTGGCGGCAAATGCCCGCTCAAAATATGTCAACAAAATTAGGTGTCATCACGATATCGTGGGGTCATTTAATGCGTGTTAATTGAGCTTTCCGTTTAGAAAGTTGAGGGTTTCGTTTCAAGAATGCGCAAAGCCAATGATTACCGGCGACTTCCTTGGTGACATGAAAGGGATGTTTAATGTTGTAGACACAAAATTTTAAAACTGATCCCCTTACCAACATTGAACGAACGAATAATCAGTTTGAGAAAATTGATTTTCATCTTCTTTGGTTAGTACAGTAGACCTGCCTAATTTTCGTTCTATCTTTCAAGATTTAAGGTGGTTTCTAAGTGTTCTTCTGGGAATTTCATAGGTAGCGAGACCCGCCACGTGCTGACTCACCTGGTAGTGATACGAAACTATCGATAGTGATACGAAACTATCGATAACTGTCGATAGTAGGTACTATCGAATGCAATCGATAGCTTTTCAACTATCGAAAATAATCGATTGTTTTTCGATTAATGTCCGTTCCTCCACAGTGTCCACATCAAATCCAAGAAAATTTTTGGCCGGCGCCGGCTACAGAGGCACCCCCTATAATATATATATGGCATATACCATCTATTAAAAACGGGTGCAATTTGAATATCGGGTACTCCTTCTAATATCATGAAAAAGAGGAAGTTCACCAACAATCGATCTACAGGCAGCGTCAACATCAACACATCAGCTGAACTGATCCTGATTAATATTACGATACGATCAGTCGATCACAGCTTTTTTAGATTAGCTTCTAGCGAGCAGCGGTTATAAATCATAATGACAGTTGGGTGGGCGGGACTTGGTTTGTTTCTTAGATTAGGTAAGAGTAAGTAAGAGTAAGGATACCGCCCATGACATTAAGCCAATGTAATGAAATTGAAGTCTTTTCAGAACGGCGGCCATTATTTATGTGGCAAACACATCTATTATTGTGGCGGTGCTATTTTGCAGTTATTTTGTGAGTTTTTGAACAAAGAGAGATAAAAACTAAGATTCATAATGGTAAATTGTTCGGCATATGGTTGCAAGAGTCGAAGTGAGAAGAAGGAGCCTGGAATTTCATTTCACAGGTAATTATTGTCTGCTGACCTTGTAGTTTATTTGCATATTTCTTGTTTTAATAATAATGCATAATGTACACATTGTGCTACCTCTAAGTATATCATGGTAAGGGTGTTTATTTAATTATCGAGATTAATTTGATACCCGATCTTGGATATTTTCAGTCATCAAATAATCAATAAAGCCATAAATCTTCTTCAAGGAGAGTCACTCAACAGAGGTGTAGGTAATATATTTTTCATACTCTACCTATAAAATGGCTATATTATTTTACGACTGAAAATTACTTTAACTTATTAATTATTATTTATTACTTATAATTTTAATTAATTTATTGAAGTTACCCAGTAATTTATGTGGCAGCTGGTAACAGGCTTTTTCCCATGTTAACTCTCCTCTTCTTTCCTTGTCTGAGGTTTGTTTACTATTTAGAGGGTTTGTTTCATAGATCTAAGGGTCTAGTGGTTAGATGCTGTGCTTGTAATCCGAGGCTACGGGTATTCGATTCCCTTTAGTGACAAGACTTTTTTTTATTTTCTAAAGGTTATGTTTGTTTCTATTTAAATTTGGGTTAGTTTGCGTTACTCTGGTTCAGATGCGAGCAAAGCGAGCGGAGAGCCATGCGCGAAGTGAAATATTAGACATTCTGAAAAACAAATCAAGCCCCACTCACCCAATTGTTATTAGGGCTCATATCCGTTGCTCGCGAGAGAATACCGTTTATTTCTCGTTACTCTCGGCTGTACTCGGCAAACTCCGGAACTTAAGTGTCTGCCGTATCACAAGCGCAGAATCTGATCACTGCACTAAAATACCTGTTGAAAGCAATTAATTAGACCGTAAAAACAAGGGTAAATTCTACGCCTTTCGGAGAATAAACGGTATTCTCTAAGCTCTAAGTGTCAATATTTCCCACTATCGATTGTTATCGACGGTTTGACATTCGGCTATCGATGGCCCAGACTATCGATAGTTTCGTATCACTATCACCGGAGAGCGAAGCGGAAGTGTAGACATTCCTTAAGCGATATTTCAGTTCGTAGTGTACTTGTGAATACATGCAGTTTTAAGACCTGCAATTGGCAAGTATATGGCCCTCCGCTCGCTTCGGGGCTCAAGAAAAAGAAACTAACCAAAGCCATACCTAACAAAAACCCAAAAATTAAGAAAAAAACTGTTTACTTAATAAGAAAAATAAACCAAAACCGACGGGGTTTGAACTGAACCCGGGTCGCCGAAGTGAAGGCTAACCATGCAGACCCCTAGACCATCTGCTGACTTGCAAACATCTGGTTGCATCGCGAACACATGCGTCACCTAACGTAGCCATTCATGCGCCTCTCATTCACAAGTGCACTTTGAATTGAAATCTCGAATTCCGTACTCCAAACTATTTGTTAGGTTAAGTACCAAATAACTCTTCTTTTCTTATTGCCTTCGGTACAAGTGTGATACAATGTGCCAGCTCGACCTATATTAATTGTTATGCTTCAAAGATTAACGTAGTTTGATAAAACGGCAAAATAAACCGTAAAAAATCGATGCAAATGGCAAGTATCACTACTGCAACGTGAAATCAAATAGGTACACACTTATACAAAACATCACTTTATTAACAGAAAACCAATTTATTTCATAAAGGCGGACGTTTTTCTAACTAATGATTCGCTATCGCTGAAATTACATCGGGGCTCTTTCACATACTTGACAGAACTGCTATTTTTCAGCTTTTCACTACAACACCGTGAACACTTGGAACTACTCGATTGCACCGACGACTCTTGGGCAGCCATTTTCGATTTGGTGGCCGAACAATTCGATCCTGTCTGTGTGTTTGTGTCTTTAGTCAGTCTATACGATTGAAGTGATCGGACAGGGGGCTTGGCACTTCTTACAAAACTGGCAGAAATATCGGCCATGTTATCTTGGACTGGAGATTGATTGCGAAAATAGTCTTCGTTGGGTCTTTTGGTAAGGGAATTCTTGTAGATTTCGGTATTTTTATACGCATCTCTGAAATATACGAGTTTTACATCATCAATCCCAGTGGATGTGAAAAATTAGCAGAGGATGTTCCAAAACGAATTACTTGTTCTTATACCTGACTGTTGAGTCCATTTTCGGCCAGCTATCTTCCTCTTGGTTTAATACACGACAGGGATTCTTGCTAGGGCCTACGAGGGATACAAGTATTAATAAGTGATAAGAATTATGTATATAAATTAACCACCAGGCACGAAGACGACGCAAGAATGTTTGCTACCGCACAACGGGGCGAAAGACATATCTCTCTCGGGGACCGAATCGCAAATGGACGCGGCCCTGCTCGACGAACTAGTCGCCTGACTTCTGGCCAACATCGAGTACTTTCTGCTGTTCAGGCTCTTTAAGGACAGAGATGCCAGCATGACGGCGTCCTCGAGTTTCCGTTTCGCTTCTTCGAATTGTCTCTTCAATTGTTCGATGTAAACTTCGTCGAGCGCGTTATCGGAACATCTGAAGGAAGCCAATAGATTACGTTACAGATGATAATTTAAGGATATTAAAATGGACGACGTACTTGTAAAACTTTTTCAACCGCTCTTGACTATCCGTTAAGCCTAGGTCGCATTTGTTGCAGCTCCCTTTCGACTTCCTCTTGCGCGGAATAGTTTGATCGCTTGATCTTCTTTCTTTCTTCGAACATCTTGATTGCGATTCTTTATCCCCCTTCGACTGACCGCTGCTGGACGTTTTCAAAAAGAAATATCAGTTAAAAGTGTGGAGTGTTGACGTTGAAGTATTGAATCTCGGCAAATGTAATACAAACTGGTTGGACCTTGCTTTTGCATAATGCTCTAGACCTGCCTGACCTGCATGGTTGAAGATCAATACCTAAATAATTATTGTGACAGTGGGTGGCCGTACCAGCAAGGGTGTAACACAACCGGGAAAGTGGGGAAGGATAAAAGCTTAACGCATTTCCGGGTTCAGCAAGTGCTTGTGATAGCCTATGGTCTGGAAAAATGAGTTTAAAAACTATCCTAGAGTAATAGACAAACTTACAGGCAAGCCGCACTTGTTTCCTTGTTCTTGAGTGAAACGGATTTGAAGTTGTCTTCCTCGAAGTCCTGCAAGGTAGCGCTGCTGCAATTCCTAAAAAAACGATTATCAAAATATTGTTTCTCCTGAAAATGTATTTTCTACCGGAAAGATACGCTTGTGTTAGTATCGGTCCTTTTGGCGGAACTGTGAAGGGAAGCGTCTTGACTGGCTGGGCATGACTGGTACAGAACGTTGGTAATCGGGGGATCTCCCCTTTTCTGAGAAGTTGCGGTACTGAAGTCGTCCCGGGGTTTCGGCGACTTGCATTGCAACGATTTGTCGCAGGAGACGGTAGTTGAAAGGAAGCTTCGTTTTGGTGTAGTCAAGGATTCGTTCATTCCTAAAGAAAAAATAAACGATTTCGTTGTAAAGGCGTGAGACGTGGGACTAATGCTTCTATAAACCTTATTAGCTGTAATAGATACGAAAGGTTGTAGTGTTGTAACATATCGCGTCAACCAATGAGAATCAAGTGACACGCGACACTGGAAGCAAAACGTTCTGATGAAAAGCAAGCCTTAGAGAGCTGTTCTGTGGCACCATCTACGATTTTATTTGCGCACTAATTATAGAACACTGTACAGTTAATTAATGGAGACAGACCAACGAACGGTCTCATTTAGTAAGGTGTTTTAATAGGTACTGACCGATAGATGAAGATTTCTGACCACTCGGGTCCGGTAACCGGCCCATTGTTATCGTTGTCTGAAAAGGGGCAGATTGTTGCAGGTCTTTCTTGGCCCTTTGCATATCTTCAAATTTTCTTTCGATAACGGTGTTTTCCGTACGGCTCGTGTCATTTAGGATGGCAGTAGAGAGGTCGTCCTCATCTTCGTGCCTGCGTACGAAAATGGGAAACTAAATAGTAAACTGCGCGTCAACATTCAGGCCAATAAATTAAAAAATATAAGTTGGCAACGCTGGATATGCGCAAGCCAAGGCCTAAGCTTTGAACTATATTCGCAATAAACAAACTGGTATTTGATTAGAAGGTGAAATGGCAATCCTGCTTTCGCGCATGAGCCAATGAGTATAACTATATTTAATGATAACGCTTACACTACACTTACAAACTTCTTATCGAACTGTGAAATCTTGGAGAAAAGACCCTCTCGTGCTCCTTCAGGCTTCTAGTTCTGTTGCGATCGTCCGAGACGGAGTACTTATCGCCTTCGAACGCGACATTTTTCGAGGCACTCTCTATGGTGAAGGTCGTATCCTGCTTTTTTGCTACTACGATGGGCGCCTCTTTCAGCTCCGTAGGAATTTCGATAAGGGTATCTTCGTCGGGGTCTATGGTTCCCTTCGGTATAAGGACCTTTTGGGTTTTATTTTTAGACATTGTCTCGTAAAGTTTCAAAGAAATTTAACCGAAATTTGAACATTATAAAATTTAATTCAAGACTTTTGACAATTGATACTGTCATGATGACAGATGACAATGATGACATAGATATATGCATTTCAGCTGACAGCTAATCTAAATGGTTCAGTGTTGCCAAGTTTACGAGTAGGCACAAAGAATTTTTTATTCATTGAGTAGGCATCGTATCTCAAATGCAGTGTTGCCACTAATTACGCTGCTGCTACTCGTTTTAATGTAAAAGAATTTCATTGAATTTCATTCAAGAGATGTCAAGTGTTGTCAGTTTAAGAAGCTGTAGTAAAAAAACAGGCCGAAATACAAGATATTTCATAATTCAGTTAATTTAAAATGCAGCGCCAATTAAAAAACACAAAAGTTGAGAAACTAAGACGCAACCAACAATACTCCACTCTTTTTTACGATGTTGTCCTCATGTAAATCGTGGACATTTCGCAACATTGTTTGAGAATTAATATTCCCATTTTTCGACTCAGTTTGAGAAGAAGTACAAGCCATCTCAATCTAGATGAATATAAAACAAAGAGGCCAAAGCGAAGTAAACCTGACGCGAAAAGATCAAAACAGCAGCTTGGCAACAACGCTACATAGGATAAAATCTTAGATTAGGTAAGAGTAAGGATGCCGCGCATGACATTAAGCCAATGTACTGAAATTGAAGCCTTTTCAGAGCAGCGGCCATTATTTATGTGGCAAACACATCTATTGTTGTGGCGGTGCTATTTTGCAGTTATTTTGTGACTTTTTGAACAAAGAGAGATAAAAACTAAGATTCATAATGGTAAATTGTTCGGCATATTGCTGCAAGAGTCGAAGTGAGAAGAAGGAGCCTGGAATTTCATTTCACAGGTAATTATTGTCTACTGACCTTGTAGTTTATTTGCCTATTTCTTGTTTTAATAATAATGCATGCACATTGTGTTACCTCTGAGTATATCATGGTAGGGATGTTTATTTAATTATCGAGAGTAATTTGATACCCAATCTTGGATATTTTCAGTCATCAAATAATCGATAAAGCCATAAACCAAGGAGAGTTATTCAACAGAGGTGTAGCTAATATATTTTTTCTACTACCGTGCGTAAAATACTCACTTTACGCACTCTCTAAGATTCGTAAAATAGGCCTTTTTAATGTGCAGTGCGTAAAGTAAGGTATTTTACGCACTAGTGCGTAAAGTAAAGCTGACATACTTTTTGACGTTTACTGACATATTTTTTGACGTTTAGGGCAGTGCGTAAAATACTATATTTTACGCACTAGTGCGTAAAGTAATATAACATTATTTTTATTTTTTCATATATTTTTCGATAGTAGAAAAAATGTTGTATGCTACTCATGTGTAAAGTACCCTTTTTTTATTCATGGGATTGTCGCATTCGCCTACGGCTCATGCGACAATATTTCCATTCATAAAAAAAGATTCACTTTGCACAATTGTTGCATAAATAACTATTTTCTACTACCGTGCGTAAAATACTCACTTTACGCACTCTCTAAGATTCGTAAAATAGGCCTTTTTAATGTGCAGTGCGTAAAGTAAGGTATTTTACGCACTAGTGCGTAAAGTAAAGCTGACATATTTTTTGACGTTTACTGACATATTTTTTGACGTTTGGGGCAGTGCGTAAAATAATATATTTTACGCACTAGTGCGTAAAATAATTTATTTTACGCACTAGTGCGTAAAGTAATATAACATTATTTTTATTTTTTCATATATTTTTCGATAGTAGAAAAAATTTTGTATGCTACTCATGTGTAAAGTACCCTTTTTTTATTCATGGGATTGTCGCAATATTCCCATTCATAAAAAAAAGATTCACTTTACACACTTGTTGCATAAATAACTATTTCATAATCTACCTATAAAATGGCTATATTATTTTACGACTGAAAATTACTTTAACTTATTAATTATTATTTATTACTTATAATTTCAATTAATTTATTGAAGTTACCCATGTTATCTGTCCTCTTTTTTCCTTGTCTAAGGATAAAATACTTAACCTTAAACAGCGCTAGTCATAAAAGATAAATCAGGGGAGGGCAACGTTGCCAATTCTCAGTTGCCAGTACTTTTAATTTAAAATAGTATTTATTATTAACCTCACGAATGAACCAAACAAAACTAACCAAAACTAACCCAAATTTAAAGAAAATAAACAAACATAACCTTAAAAAAATAGTGCCTCACCTTTATAAGCACACAACTGAAATGAAACTTCTGAAACTTCTGAAAGAGATATTAGGAATTGAGTTTTTTAAAACTTTTTTCATTATTTTTTTTTTCTTATTTCGTTTTATAATACTTTTATAAACTTTCCGAACAATTTTTTACGAAAGTTTTTGAGTATCCAGGGTTATAATTCCCCCCCCCCCCCCCAACCCCTCCCACTGATGACCCCGTGAAGCTCCACACTTTGTTTCTTTTTTTTAATAATCTTGTTGCTTATTTCGTTTTATAATACTTTTTTTTATTAACTTTCCTATGAATTTTTTCCCATTTTTTGGGAATCTGGGGGGGCGGGGGGTTATAATTCCTCCTCCTGCCTACTGATGACCTCGAGAAGCTCGACACTTTTTTTAATTTTTTTTTGCTATCTTTTTAATAATTTTTTTTTCTTATTTCGTTTTATAATACTTTTATTAACTTTCCGACTAATTTTTTACGTTTTTTTTTAAATTTTTTCCAATTTTTTTTTTGAGTATCCGGGGGGTATAATTACTTTTTAATTTTTTTTTAATTAATTTTTGTTTCTTATTTCGTTTTATAACACTTTTTTATTATTTCCGAACAATTTTTTACCTTTTCTTTAATTTTTTTTCCCGTTTTTCGAAATTTTTTTGGGCTTATAATTCCTCCTCCTCCTTACTGATGACCTCTTCAAGCTCGACACTATTTTTTCATTCTTTTTGGCTCTTTTTTCCTTTCTTTTTAATTAATTCTTTTTCTTATTTCGTTTTATAATACTTTTATTAACTTTTCGACCAATTTTTTAGGTTTTTTTTTAATTTCTACCAATTTTTACGAAAATTTTTGAGTATCCGGGGTATAATTACCCCCCTTTCACTCATAACCCCGTAAAGCTCCACTTTTTAATTTTTTTTTTAATTAATTTAGTTTCTTATTTCGTTTTATAATACTTTTTTTATTCTTTCCGAACAATTTTTTATCTTTTTTTCCGTTTTTCGATTTTTTTTGGGAATCCGGGGGGTGGGGTTATAATTCCCCCTCCTCCTTACTGATGACCTCTTGAAGCTCGACATTTTCTTTCATTTTTTTGCTCTTTTTTGCTTTCTTTTTAATTAATTCTTTTTCTTATTTTGTTTTATAATACTTTTATTAACTTTCCGAACAATATTTTAGGTTTTATTTTTTTATTTTTTCCCATTTTTTCGAAAATTTTTGAGTATCCGGGGGGTATAATTAGCCCCTCCCACTGATCTCCCCGTGAAGCGCGACCCTTTTGCATTTTTTTTAATTAATTTTGTTTCTTATTTCATTTTATAATACTTTTTTTATTAACTTTCCGAACTAATTTTTACCTTTTTTAAAATTTTTTTCCCATTTTTCGAAATTTTTTGGGAATCCGAGGGGTGGGGTTATAATTCTCCCTACTCCTTACTGATGACCTCTTGGAGCTCGACACTTTTTTCATTTAGTTTTGCTTTTTTTGCTTTCTTTTTAATTAATTATTTTTCTTATTTCGTTTTATAATACTTTTATTAACTTTCCGAACAATTTTTTACCGTTTTGTAAATTTGTTTTCCCTTTTTTCGAAAATTTTTGGGAATCCGGACGGTGGGGTTATAATTCCCCCTGCTACTTACTGACGACCTCTTGCAGCTCGACACTTTTTTTTTGCTTTTTTGCTTTATTTTTAATTAATTCTTTTTCTTATTTCGTTTTATAATACTTTTATTAACTTTCCGCCCCATTTTTTAGGTTTTTTAAAAAAAAATCCCATTTTTTCGAAAATTTTTGAGTATCCGGGGGGTATAATTACCCCCCCTCTCACTGATAACCCCGTAAAGCTCCACTTTTTATTTTTTTTAAATTAATTTTGTTTCCTATTTCGTTTTATAATACTTTTTTATTATTTCCGAACACTTTTTAACTTTTTTTTTATTTTTTTCCGTTTTTCGAAATTTTTTGGGAATCCGGGGGGTGGGGTTATAATTCCCTCTCCTCCTTACTGATGGCCTCTTGAAGCTCGACACTATTTTTTTTTGCTCTTTTTTGCTTTATTTTTAATTAATTCTTTTTCTTATTTCGTTATATAATACTTAAATTTTTTAGGTTTTTTTTTAATTTCTACTCATTTTTTCGAAAAATTTTGAGTATCCGGGGGTATAATTACCCCCCCTCTCACTGATAACCCCGTAAAGCTCCACTTTTTAATTTTTTTTTAATTAATTTTGTTTCTTATTTCGTTTTATAATACTTTTTTATTATTTCCGAACAATTTTTTACTTATTTTTTTTTTCCCGTTTTTCGAAATTTTTTGGGAATCCGGGGGGTGGGGTTATAATTCCCCCTCCTCCTTACTGATGACCTCTTGAAGCTCGACACTATTTTTTAATTTTGTTTGCTCTTTTTTGCTTTTTTTTTAATTAATTCTTTTTCTTATTTCGTTTTATAATACTTTTATCAACTTTCCGACCAATTTTTTACGTTTTTTTTTTAATTTTTTCTTATTTTTTCAAAAACTTTTGAGTATCCGGGGGTATAATTACCCCCCTCTCACTGATGACCCCGTGAAGCTCGATACTCTTTAATTTTTTTTTTTAATTAATTTTTTTCTTATTTCGTTTTATAATACTTTTTTTATTAACTTTCCGAACTAATTTTTACCTTTTTTTAAATTTTTTCCCATTTTTCGAAATTTTTTGGGAATCCGAGGGGTGGGGTTATAATTCTCCCTCCTCCTTACTCATGACCTCTTGGAGCTCGACACTTTTTTTCATTTAGTTTTGCTTTTTTTTGCTTTCTTTTAAATTAATTATTTTTCTTATTTCGTTTTATAATACTTTTATTAACTTTCCGAACACTTTTTTACGTTTTTATTTTTCATTTTTTCGAAAATGTTTGGGTATGCGGGGAGGTGGGGGGTACAATTCCCACCCCACTGATGACCCCGTGAAGCTCGACACTTTTTTATTTTTTTTGCATATTTTAAATTTTTTCAAAAAAACTGAAAAAACGCAGCTTTTGGCGAAAAAAAGGGGAAGGAGTTAAGCTTCGAGGTCGAGGATGCCAAAAATGGAAAGAAAAATAAATGTTTTATGAAAAAAGAAGTTGAAAAAAAAGCAAAAAACAAAAAATTAAAAAAGAGTCGAGCTACACGGAGTCAGCAGTGAGGTGGGAATTATACCCCCCACTCCCCGAATACCCAAAAGAACTTAGAAAAAACTGGGAAAAAAATTGAGAAAAACGTAAAAAATTGTTCGGTTAATAAAAGTATTATAAAACGAAATATGAAAAACAATGAATTAAAAAAATGCAAAAAAGCAAAAAAAAATTAAAAAAAAGTTGAGCATCACGTGGTTATCCCCAGGATATCCAAAATTATCGAAAAAATTTGAAAAAATTGAAAAATATTGTTCGGAAAGTTAATAAAAGTATTATAAAACGAAATAATTAGAAATTATTTTTAAAAATGTGTCGAGGTTCACGGTGGGTATTATAACCCAACCAACCCAACCCAAAAAAAAAAAAAAAAATTGAAAAAAACCTAGAAAGTTGTTCGGAGAGTTTATAAAAGTATTATAAAACGAAATAAGAAAAAATAATAATAAAAAAAGCTAACTCAAGTCCTAATATCTCTGTAAGAAGTTTCACTAACTGAAGTGTGCTTATAAAGAAGAGGCACATATTTTTTTTAAGGTTATGTATGTTGCTTTTTAATTTTTTTCTGACTTACTACCCTCGCTAAAGAAGTTTTACTTCAAAAAAGTCTTGTCACCGACGGGAGTCGAACCCGGGGTGACGTGTCACAAACGCGCAATCGTACCACTGGACCACTAGAGCCATTGCAAACAATTTACTGAAACGTAAATACAGGGGTAATTCTATACGTTTAACTAACGTTGCCAAGAATTGGCAACGTTGAGCTCCCTCCCTATGACTAGGGCTCTTTAAGTTTAAATAGGATAAGAGTCATTGATTTTCCTATAAATCCATGATAAGAGTGGACACTATCTTAAGATTTAACGATATTTCTTGTTGTAATGCAGGAGCACAACGTTGCCAGATCCGAGGATTTTTCCCCAGATCTACATAAACTTGGTGTGAATTAGGAAAAAAAAACTAGAATTGGGGAATTTTTGAAACACATAAAAAAATTGATTGCCTATATAAAACGATGCCAATAATGTTGATATTTGCAATACTAGCAAACAATATATGATGGCATTTTGCATTTATAATTATAAGCAAACGGAATCCTTATTTTAAGAACCTGCCATTGCGAAGTAGGACTTGACGCTAATAGAGCCGAATAACTAACAAATACGAAATAAGATCAAAACATCAACTTGGCAACAGCGCCACATAGGATGACAGCAGAGAACATGTTCTCTGATGACAGTGAACGCCATCTTAGGATTTAACGATATTTTTTGTTTTTATGCACGAGCTCAACGTTGTCAGGTCCGAGGATTTTCCCCCAGATCTGGAGAAACTTGACGTGCGTTGGGGAAAAGGGAGAACGAGAACTAGGGAATTTCTGAAATATATCAAAAAAATGATTGATTATACAAATATATAAAACGATTTCAATACTATTATATAGATATTTTCAGAAATAATACTGTAACACTAACAAACAATATGTGGTAGTATTGCTTTAACATTCAAAGGCCTTTATTTTAGCCAAATGGGAAATTGCGCTGCCAAATATTTTAAAAGAAAATTCTTGTTTCTAGAGACAAACACTATGTGGAAATCCCAACAAACATTTCAGGTATCTATCATCGTCAGCATCACCTGAAACTTTATCAAATTCTAAAACAGTTTTGAAATCCCCGGTATTTAACTCATGATCTGGCAGACGTCAGTGTCACTTTAGCGATGTCAAAGTAAGAAAACTATTTAAAAGTATTTCGGCCGAACCCAAACAAAATTATGAGTAGAAAAATAATCATCCCCAAGGGGCTAGTGGAGAATCCCGACCAAAGCAGCATCATCGAAGTATCGTCGAGATTGAGCCAGAGCAAGGGACACCTCATCGCCAAGCGACAAGGCAAAAAGTTGGTGGCCCAACAACTTCCCGATTGGCAGGACGATTTATCGTCTCCTCAGGCTACAGGCAGAGCGTCGGAGAACACTTTCATAGCCAGTTTAGCGGGTTGTACAACCCCTTCGAAAACTGCATCACCGAGAGGTAACGACACTTATTATTCGGACGCTCTTTCAACTACGCGACGACGGGGCAACTTTAGTTCGCGAAATGCCACAAATAACGACACTTATTATTCGAACGCGCTATCAGTTACTCGTCCGGAAAACGTTAATTCCCAAAATGCCACTGTTGATGGCTCCAACTATCAAAGCGCCTTGGGAGATTTTACCGGCACGTCCGCGAGAACGTGCTACGACACGGCCTTGGAGCAAACTCCATCAAGTGCTAGACTGAACATAACCGGTAATGACGTGTCTATGAACGCCACCGTGGAATCGAACGTGCAGATGAACGATTTCATGTTCGCGAATATCCTAAACGAAAGCCGAAGGAATTTGCAGTCTTCAGACGAGTATACTCTACCCAGGCCGACGAACTTGTTTGCAGCCGACGAAAGTTCGGACGACTACGCTTTGGGACCTGTCAGGCGGCTCCCGGGCCGGCCCGCCGAGGAATCTAGCAAAAGTCTCGGAAGTAATCAGTTTAACAGCGAATGCAGGTACTCTACGGATTCATATGATGGAAGCTCGACAAGTTACGTGAGACCTCCACCTCCAAGTCCAGGTTACGTGAGGCCAATTGATCGAACTTACCCGGCCGCCGCAAGACCAACTCGCTACAAACAGACCAACGACACGTATCCTATGGGCGCCAATCAGATTGGACCTGGCGAAAACTGTCCGTGCGCCTCCCCTGAAATAACCGAAGATTCTGGATTCTTTGATGGGAACATTTCTTTCGGCGATTTCCAGCCTGCCTTGTCAAGTTCGCGTATGGCGCCTCCGTCTCCGCCTAATCAAACGTTTGCAGAACCTTCTGGTCAGCCATGTCCAGGCAATCAAACTTTCGCTGGAGCGGCCGCCAACCAAACGTTTGCAAGTATGAGGGTTTCTCCTGGGTCTCCTCAAACGTTGCCAAGAGCGTCCAGAAGAAGCCGCCGTTCAAGACCGGGCCAAGACACATTTCCAAGATCGGCCAACCGCAGCATGCTTGAAAGTGGAAGCATTCGATCTCCTTGCTCGTCTGCACAACAATACGGTTCCAGGGATTACATAACGCCGCCACCTAATCAATCATTTGCGAGAACGCCAAGTCCTAGGCCATCGCCAAAATCTCGTGCTCAAACGACTTTTGCTGGATCAGTTGCCCAGCAGACGTTCTTAGGAGCTGCTAATCAGACATTTGGAAGTCCTCCAGGCGGTAGAATGTCGCCCAGTCAGTCATTCGGTCAGGGATGTCCTGGTGGTCAAACAACTTTTGCTAGACCAGCTCTAAATCAGACATTTGGAAGTCCCCCAGGTGGTAGAATGTCGCCCAGTCAATCATTCGGCCAGGGAGCTCGTGGTGGGCAAACAACTTTTGCTGGACCAGCTCTAAATCAGACATATGGAAGTCCCCCAGGTGGTAGAATGTCGCCCAGTCAATCTTTTGGTCAGGGATGTCCTGGTGGTCAAACAACCTTTGCTAGACCAGCCCTAAATCAGACATTTGGAAGTCCTCCAGGTGGTAGAATGTCGCCCAGTCAATCATTCGGTCAGGGAGCTCGTGGTGGTCAAACAACTTTTGCTGGATCAGCTTTAAATCAGACATTTGGAAGCCCTCCAGCTCGTGGTGGTCAAACAACTTTTGCTGGACCAGCTGTAAATCAGACATTTGGAAGTCCTCTAGGTGGTGGCTGCGGTCAGGCATGTCCTGGTAGTCAAACTTTCGCGGAGTCACCCATTAATCGAACAGCTCCCGCAGGACGATCTCGGAGTTATAGTTCCTCTGGTGGTCGAATGCCTGCAGCATCTCCGCAAACGCTGCCCAGAGCTTCTAGGAGGAC